>RJWM01007569.1:0-77350 GCA_004363535.1 Dasyprocta punctata | reverse complement strand
GACAGCTTTTAGTATTTTGTTCTTGTGCTGTATTTCTGATACCCTTATTATTATATGTCTGGGTGAGGATTTATTTTGGTTATGGTTAATGGGGGTTCTGTATGCCTCAGTTATCTGTATTTCAGATTCTCTTCCCACGTTTGGAAAGTTTTCTGCTCTTCTTTCTGTGAATAGTCTTCACAGGTCATTAGTATTGACCGCTGCTTTTTCATTGATGCCTATTAATCTTATGTTATTTCTCTTGGCATCATCCTGCAGTTGTTGAATTGTTGTTTTTTGGTTCCTTACTGTTTTTAAGAGATCTTTTCTTTCGTGGCCATGAGCTCCCATGCTGTCTTCAAGATCTGAGATTCTATCTTCAGCTTCATTCAAGTGGTTTTTCAAACTTTCCATGGAATTTTCCATTTCCTGCATTTCCCTTTGAATCTGTTTCATGCATTCTGTTTGTGTCTTATATTGTTCATTCAAAGTTTCCATCATTTTCTTCAGTTCTTCTATTTTTTTATCTTGCTCTTCTTTAGATACACACATTTCTTTAATAATGATTATCATTTCATTTTTTAGCTGAGAGAGTATTTCTGATTTAAGATTCTCTGTAGCTTTATTGAGCTGTTTCTTTACTGCATTTGCTATCATTTCAGAAAGTTCAGTTGTGTGACTCCCAGTGTCTTCCATTTCAGTGTCTCTTGGTTTTGTTCTCGGTGGGCTGGGGGATTGAGACTGCCTCTTGGTCTTTTGTTTTGTCATTTTCTTCTAGAACCTTTGTGGCTCTGTGTCCTGTGAGGCTGACTGGGCGTTCCCATGGTGGGATGTGCTGTGTTGCGGGACCCAGTAAAGCCAGATCCTTTGTGCAGCTAGTGAGTGTGCCCTCTCGGAGCATGTGAGTGGATGCTCCTCCTTCTCCTGATGAGTACTGTGCTTTACTCCTGGAATCACTTGCATGCGTGTGTGTGTGTGTGTGTGTGTGTGTGTGTGTGTGTGTTTGGCACCGGGGATCAAACTCACAACCCTGTACCTGCCAGGCAGATGCTCAAGCCACAGAGTCAAACTCCCAGCCCTAGTTTTTTGAGACAAGGTCACACTATGTAGTTCAGACTGGCTTTGCACTCACATTGTAGCCCAAGCTGGCCTTGAACTCACAATGCTCTGCCTACCTCAGCCTTCCCAGTGCTGGAATTAAAGGCATGCACCACCACCCCCAGCTGGGATCACCGTTTAGAGTGGCAGAATTCTTCTGATTGGAAGATATGAGCCCAAATTTGGTCTGATCAGTATCCTGAATAGTTTGTGTGTTGGCTTGGACTCAAAGCAAAAGCCCTGGGTTTAGTTGCAGGTTATTACCCATTCCAGGAAGCAGGAAGAGAGGAGATGCACACTGCATGCCCTGTGATCTGACTCCAGCTTCTGGATCCTCCCTTGTGCAATGGGGGTGGTGACCCCATCTCTGTAGTTTAATGTGAGCCCCCACGCACATCTGGCCAGACCCTAGCATCTGAGCTTGGCACCCCAGGTATTCCTCAGTAAGGGTTGACTGTACCAGATTGGGCTGTCTCACAAAACTTGTTCTAGAACTGCACCAACCTTGGCCTCAGCTTCTTCCTTTGGCTCTTACCAAGCTCAGGGCCCTTCCCCAGACTCCTACCTTTCAGAGCCCCTTTGAGCTCATGTATGGCCAACCATTCTTATTGTATAATTTACCTGCCTCCCAAGGTCTTCCTCCTTTGGCAGACTACATCCCAATTCTTACTTTCCTTTGACATCTACTGCACCAACATGTAGATCATTGCCTCCCACAACCCTCTGAAGGAGCCAAACTAGAACCCCCAATATCTCTGGGAGTTTTAATTTATCTCAAATCTTCTAAGTCCACAGCGTCACAATCTAAGTAGAGCGAACCTTATCTGGTCTACCTTGCAACTCCAGCAGCAGTCAAGGTCGCTGGGTTGCCATCCTGGTTCCACTTTACCCAGACTAGGCAGTGTCCACCAGTTATGAACTCCTTTGGCTGCACCTCACCTGAGTGGTCATTTCAGCTCCTGGTTCCTACCTGTCTTCGCCTTACCAAGGACTCATGATCATCACTCTCTGACCAGTGGTTTGTTACCCTGCCTGTTTCTTTATCCCTTATATTTCACTAGTTCTTCTTTTTGCAGTAGGATTCTGGGCAGTCTTTCCAGGTGATTTTCACATTGTTCACAAGGTGTCCTCCATAATCCTCTACCTAATAGTTATCTCAGGCTTAACTGCTATGGACAAGCATATCTTCCTGGCCTTAATCTTCACTCTCCTAACACTGACACAATTGTAACCACTCCCACATTCAACCTATGATTTCTACCTCACAAAACATGGAGGAGCAGCAGGTTACACCCACACTGTCATAGCTCAGGCCAACTGGATTTCAGGTAACCTCACATTCTACATTCCCTGGAGCTCACTTGCCTGTGTTAAAGATCTACACAGCAGTGCTACACTTGCAACTAATAGTCTTAGATTCTATTTCTGTCCAGAAAGCCCACACGGTTCATCCTGTTATGATGCCAGTTACTGCCATTGCCCTCACTGGGGTGGTGAATCCTTAGGCTCAAATGAAAGTGGATTCTGAACTAATCATGATGAACATATATTCATTAACATCACCTGGACAGGCAAATACTCCTGGACTCAAATGCTGCATGTCATCATTGGGGACCCACGGGACCTTCCCAGTACTCCCAGAAAGCCAAATATGGGGATTTCAATTACACCACATACCTACCTCTTACAAAAACTGTGTTCTTAACTCTACACAAAAAGTTACTCACTGACATGCAATCTATACCACTGAAGTTCTTTCCTTCATCCTTACCCTCTCACCATGCTCCCAATCCCCTACCCATACCACAGCTCCTCAACAACACATACCAGTTCTTATAATCTGTCCTCCAGGGGTCTAATACAACTCACCTTTCTGATTGCTGGCTTTGCCTGCCCCTACAACAGGATTCATATATGGCATATGCAGTCATCTGGAAGATATCAGTCTTTCAAACACAAATTGCTGGGCCTATAACTTTAGCACCTGGACAATTATGGCCAAAAAACCTCTCCTGTATCCTTTTTAAAAAAAATTTTATTTAAGAGAAAAAAAAGACACATATAACAAAGACAAAAAGCAAAAGAGACAAACAAATGACTAGAGTAAATGCACAACAGTAACATTGCAGGTTTACAAAACAGGATGATAGAAACTTGACAATGGTTGCAATATTGCATATCGTTATCTTCAAAATGGTTGTTTACATTAACAGATACGGACATGTAAAATTGATGTAATCATATGAGTATTAATTGTTCTTTCTCAATAACGAATACATTCAGCAGTGTGTTCATTTTAGTTATCTTACATATACATATATACAGATTTATATCTTTTCCTTTTCCCTTCCCTCTTTCCCCCTTTTCCCTTCCCAATTACTTTTGCTCTTCGAGCTGTTTTTTACCCTTACATAGTATTTATTATACATTTTGAATCATATATACTTTTCAGTTTCTTACACTAGGGAGACAATATGGTATTTACACATCCTTAACCCAGACCAAACTTGTATAAAACCTGTGGTGGGGTTTCTTGAGCCATACACCTGTGTACAAGAGATGACAAACATTACCAGCCCATTATGCCCCACCTATGGACAATTCTTTGTCTGTGGGCTTGGAGCATTCATTTGTCTCCCTTCCACATGGCAGAGCTTCTACACACTGGCAGTTGGTGGCCCCATAAGTGACACTGCAGACAAAATCTGAAGTCATGCAAAGACTACAGATTAACTCTTACACAGTGTTCCATAGGTCATCTAGGGCCACAGCAAAAGTCCTCACAGGGATTGATATCTTCTCGGCTATTGACATAGGGGTTGGGGGAATTGGAATTGGTGCTCATTTCTATACTCAGTTGTCTTATGATTTAAAAACCTCTATTTACAAAGTATCAAAAACTATGTACTCACTTCAAGACCAGATTACTTCTCTAGCAGCAGTGGTCCTCCAAAACCACCACACCCTTGATTTGGAGACAGGTGGTACCTGTGCTATATTGGGGGAAGAATGTTGTTTCTTTGTAAACCAGTCAGGTGTAGGCAAGGGCCAAATTCACAAGCTCTGAGAGTTGGCAGCAAATATAGAAAAAAGATTCAAGGGGTATAATACAACCCCATGGTCCTCCTGGTGCCCCTCCCTAGGTTCATGGGCACCTATAGTAGTATCTATCAGAGGTCCTCTAACCAAAATTGTTTTTTCCTGCTTGTAGAACCCTGTGCTTTTAAACTCCTCTAGAGGTTTATCCATTCCAGGATATAAGCTTTCACCACCAGAGAACTTCTAGTCATGACAGAACCTCCCAGGACCAGCCTCCATGTGGGGGACCTATTTGTCATTCCACCTCATTCCAAGTCATAGCCCCTACCATGATGCTCCTGTTCAGCAAGAAGTAGCCAGAGAGAGAGACACATCATCCCTTAACAACCAAAAGACAGGAATGATAGGTTTTTCCCATGTGCGACTTAACATGACGCTGGAAAGCACCTCCTTTCAGCACTATCTCCCACATTATCACCAGCCCGAAAATTAATCTCCCTCTTTTCATGCGTGTGCCAAGGTTCCTCCAATTAGCTGTCAACACATCATTCCACCTGCCCTTTAGCTCCACCCCATCAATTCCAAATAAAGCCCACGGTTTTTTTCTTGAACCTTCCAGAGGATGCTTGCATCTCTTCACCAGCCCTCCCATGCTGGCAATAAAGGCCTCTTTTCTTTCTTTCTCCATTTTCTCTCCTTTTGACTCTATCGCACCGGAGGACCAAATATAATTATCTTAGCTATCTTTTGTGTGTGTGTATATATGTGTGTGTGTCTGTGTGTGTGTATTTCTCCTTTTCCTTTCTTCTTTTACACTTTCACCCATCCCAGTTATTCTTTTGAGCTGTTTCTTTCCCTTTCATGAAACTATTTTGAAGATAACAATATGCAATATATTAACCATAGTCAATTTCTTATTATCGTGTTTCTGAGATTCTGTTTCTTTGTTTTTATTTTTCTCTTTAAAATAAAATTTTAAAAGAGAGAGAGAGAAAGAGAAAGAGTGTTAAAGTGCAGCAGCCTTCCCCAAGTGTAACCCCACCAGGGGCCAGGACTCTTCCCTCCACCCTAGCCTGGTCATGTGACCCAAGGAGCCTTGACTATTCTGAGCCAGTTACCACAGGGAAGGACTTTACTACACAAGCAAAGGAAACAGGGTGGGTGGGAGGGAATTCCAAGAAACCAAAATCAATGCCCCACACCATCACTGCTTACTAGTAATTTTTAGAATTTTAAATTATTGTACTGGCTGGTCTCTTTTGGAGGACAACCTGGCAACATGGTGTAATGTAGCAACTACATTCTCTTTCTCTTAACAATTCTGCTTCCATTAATTTCTCCTGAGGAAAGTATGGGATAAGTGAACAAAGATACACAAGCAAAACCAGATAAAACTTGCGAACAATGGCTAGTGGTCTGCCAACATATAAGTCAATATGCTTATACACACAATAAGAAAACAATGAAGGCATTGAAGATAATGAAGATGGTAACAATGATCACCCGTATCCCATATGTGTAAAGAAAATGTCCAAAGTTATTATTTCCTGGAGAGAAGAAACAGGGTATTCATTAGAACAACGAAACTTTTTTTTTTAATCTCTTATTTAGAAACTTCAGATTTTTATATAGTTTGCTTTTGGTTTGTCTACTTTTTCAGGGGCGGGAAACGTTGGGAAAAAACAAAGAATTATTGTGTCCATCTAAATACCCTCAGAGTCCCCAGAGCCGGCGCCGTTCAGCAGTTGCTAAGGACCGGGTGGGAGGTGCCACCCCCTGGGGTGCTCGGTGCTGGGTGCTCGGTACTGGCCACGCAGAGGGAGGGGCGTCTCAGCCGGGAGCTGTCCTACCGGGCTCCACCCCTGCCTCTCCGAGCTCAACCTGCTGAATTTGGACTGAAACTTCTGAACTGTAGGGAAAACAAAGAAAGAAGAACCCTCTCTTCCTTTCAGTTGTGGGTGCTGGGTATTTCACGGAGAAAGTGTGTCGAAAGGTTGAAGCGTAGAAGAGTCTTTCTGGGAGGATCTGTTTTATTTGGTGTCTTATTTTTTGTTTTGTTTTGTTTCGTTTTTTGTTTGTTTGTTTGTTTGTTTGTTTTTTGGTACTGGGTTGAACTCATGACTTCGTGCTTACCAGGCAGGCGCTTGTGCCACTGAGCTAACCCCCAGCCCAGGGACGACCTATTTTTAAGAAATTTCACTTCATATTGAAAATATGAAAAATTTCACTTTTCATATTGTTTGATTTCTTTCTACAAGCACAAGCATTACTTTTATGATCAAAATAAGACGTAAACTATGACTACGGTATTTGGGGGAACAATCACACCTCCCCGGAGACAAGAGACTCGCATCCTGCAGGGCGCGCCGCGGTCCTCGGGAATCACAGCCTCTGCTTTGCGCAAGCGGAGGCCACGCGCCCTGGGGTGCAGGGTGGGTCCTTGGGTAGAGTTCAGAGGGCGCCCTGTGCCTGGACACCTGGCGGGTCCCCTCCTGCCGCGCCCCTCGGCCTCCCGTAGCGCAACCCCACATGGGGAGTAGAAACTCAGGAAGGGATTTGTGGACTGTGGCTGGGGCGCAGGCCCAATGCTGGACAACGTCCTCACTAGCCTCGCAGCTCCCCAGGGCAGGAGCAAGGGCAGCGGCTGGACATAAACCTGCGCAGGTGAGGGCAGGTGGGCATGGCTGGGTTTGGAGCTGCTGGGCTGATGGTCAAGGGGAGCCCCTGCCAGGGCACTTCAATTTTCAGGACCCCACATATCCGAAAAGAAAAGCAAAGATGCTAAGGATTAGGTTACAAATATTGTGATCTGTGTTCCAGTCTTACTTTAGCCACTTCCACACTGTGTGACCTTGGCCATCTCCATGTATCTTTTGCCTTCAGGAAAAAAAAAAGAGTTAAAAACCCTTCTAGCTCTAACCTCTAATGATAGCTAATTTATGTGTTCCTCACTGCCTGTAAGATAAGTACAAACTAAGCACTCTTACCCTCATATTACAGATAGGATGATAAGGCTCAAAGAAATTCAGCAGCATGGGCAGAGGGTGAGTCTAAAAAGAAATAAGAAAAGCCAGAAATGAAAAAGAGATATTGTACTTTAAAGAAAAAACACAAAATTAACAAGCTTTGGTCTTCTCGCTACCCCCAAAGCCAATCTGATGACCCCTCCTTCTCAAAAGCAGGGCCACCCCACCCCTACACCGTGGTGCTCACTGTTAGCTTCATTCATTGCTACAGTACTCAACCCATTCAGGTTAAATGGCTTGGAAAGGCCCAGATACTGGCATTTTTTTTTATACCATTCAGTGATTATAAGGCCAACCGAGAATGAAAACCACTGGCTCACCATTTTCCATCCTAGTTCTTGTCTCCCATCCCTGTTATTGCTTCTTGGATTCCCACTGTTTGCCAAAATTGTTTGCTAAGTATAGATATTATCTGAAGTAGCATTTCTTAACTTTCCAGGAGCTCAGAAAACCTATTTCCGGGGTTCACTCTGCCCTTGGTAATTTTGGTAATTTGGTTCCTTAGCTCTGAAAGTCAGGCTTTGTGTATATTATAGGCACATGCAGTGAAATCACCTGCTAGTTAGGACTGACTGTTCTGCACTGACCCATGGAGAAAGCTGTTTACCAGGGAGGCTACTTCATGTGGCATTGGACAGCTAGGGAAGGCTTGGTTGGTATGAAAATAGAGCCCACCTTTTGCCCAATCACTGGCCATATTAACAATCAATCTTCAGCCTTGCTGTTGGCATTCTGCTATACCACACAGAGTGGGGAAAGCTGCAGCTTCTCCTATCCCTGGCTTCTACTTACAGGTGACTCACAGGGGCTCAGAATATTATGACTAGGGGTGTTGTCTTCAAGATGGCATTGGTGTGGGTGGCAGGAGGAATCCTTTAGGGTCCTGCCATCACCTTGGAGTGTGTGGCCCAAAGGAGCATCCTGCTTCCGGGGAAGTGCTAAGCCAAGTTCTACAACTGGTACTTCCTGATGACAGTTTTATCATTAAATTCTTTACCTCTTTCATTAATGTCATTTAATTCAATTAAAGCATCTCTATTAACATTCAGAAACTTATCCTGACGAATGTGAACAGTACCTCCAGTCAAGGTAATTTAGAAGTAAACACACATCACATATTTTGTTGCTGTTAAATCTCCTGAGAGGAAAAGCAGAAAGAAAGGACGAGGGCCTCTCCTGTAGAAACAATGGTCTTTCTTTCAATGTCCCTGGAATTCAAGATCTACCACCCATGCAGGTGGACTTCAGCACCAAAGCTGCCACTCTAGGTCTGGGAAGAGTATCTGCAATGCAGATCTTGCCAGCATTATGGCAGTCAGACCTTGCCAGCATTATGGCCAGGTACCTATAACTTAACCAGGATAGGCAAGAGGCCAAGTCACAGGCCAGTCATTGCCTGTGTTTGACCTGTGCAAGGCTTCCTATCCTTTGCTCATGATTGCTCTAGCTGCCTACTATAGCTCATGCATTCAACACTGAGACATCCTACTGGCTCAACTGGCTAAATTCAGCTATCAGTTCTACCAACTCTGCCACATGAGTTTCAGAAAAGTATTCATCTAATTTCTGGGTCCTGGAAAGGCCAAGATCCACCCTCATATGTACAAGTGACAGAAATGACTCTAGTGCCAGATCACTTAAAACCCTTATGCTCCATGAAGAAAAGATTGTCAGTCACAAACACTTCCCTAGGCTACTGCCACTGGGTTCACCTTAGACTTTGCCATAAAGAACCATGGAACTCATACAAGAAACAAGTTCCAGCTCCAGCATGCTCCAGCAAAGCAGGTCCAGCATGGTGGGGTACGTTTTATTGAGAGGCCCCTTGGAGGCAGCAGTTGGTGAGTGAGGTGAACTGGCACTGTTTCAGTACATGGACACATGGAACATACATGGGCAGGCAAGACCACCATTTTATGCCAAAGGGTTCAAGGAAAACCCCAGCACCAGCACAGGTTGCTTCACTGCCAAAGTCCCAGAGTGGAAGAAAGGAAGTCATCCAGTCACAGAGGACTGCTGGCAGGATGGAGGAGTTCTACTGAGAGGTAGGAGCTGGGATCACCCTTACTCTGCTCTAGTGGCCACATTGGCCTAGCAGCACAAGTAGGCAAGCAGCCTTGGTCTGTGGGAGAATAAGGGCCCTCCCCCCACCCATCCTACAACCAGCAAGGAAAAATAGCTAGTAGGAAGCTGCACAAGGTCCAGAAGGCACCAACTGTACACAGGTCTGGAAACAACTCAGGGTTTTCCCTACCCAAGGGCACCACAGCAACTCAGAGAGCACCATAGAGACAAACATGGTAAGAAGTGGAACATCAGAGCTGACGATCAGTCCCAGCCCCCACATCCAGAGGCCAAGATCAGGCTCACACCCAACACAAATCCTATTGCAAACATGACAGGGCTACACAACACAGTGAACACCAGAGGAATTTTATTACTTTTTTTATTATTTTAAAGAGAAAAAAGAAATGACAGCGAAATCAAGAAGCAAACAAATAAAAAAAAACAAAAGCAAAATGACAACAACAACAAAGAATAGCTATATAGGTTTTCAAATGAAGATGATAAGAATTTAACAATATTTGTTATATTGCATATTGCTATCTTCAAAATAGTTACTTTGGTTACCAGATACAAGAATAAAACAAAACAGTAAAATAGAACAAAACATTGGATTTCAAAAGCAAGAAGGAAATCCCCCACAGTTGCTATAATGCATATTGTTATCCACCAAACTGATGCTCAGATTGCCAGCTTTAGGCCTGCAAAGTCAATCAAACAATACAAGCATAGTTATTTTTTTTTACTTCAGCTGCTATCATCTAAGCCTCACTTCCTCTGAATCAGCTCATTGCTCACGGCGGGGGAGCGGTGTTGCTCTTCTTGTCTCCTGTACATGTACCAGCTGGCTCACAGGAAGGCGTAGTTTGACTTCTTGATTCTCTTCCCATTCCCCATAGTGGCTGACCTGGCTCACAGGAAGGCATGGGTTGATTCTCTTCCCATTCCCCACTGTGTTTGTACTACTTTTCTTTTTGTTTGAGTGGTTCTCCTTTTTCAGTCTGGTTTGTATTATTTATTTATTTATTTGGCTTGTTTTAGTTTTTGTTTAGTTTTGCCTTTAATTTTTTCTCACTATTTAGGTTTCTTATCTTGATTTTTGTTTTTTTCCATTTGTCTTCTTTCTCTCTTTCCTCAACTTCTCCCTTCATTTTATCATACTTTCATATGCATGAATATAGTTCCTTCTCTTTCTGGTTCACTTCAATATTCTGCTTTCTCTTTCATTCTTTCTCCCCTGTGCTTCCTTCCAGTTTCTCAAAACTTGGGTCATTATTCTTTGCCTCCAAACTTGCTTCTACTATATTTCTCTTCATTCGTCTCTTTGGTCACCTATTCCTCTTAAATACCCCCAAACATTATAAAATCAATCTACCAAGGGGAAACTCATTGCAGAAAAGCTCCTGGTATATGATGGATTTTTATCATATAACTGTAGAGCTTACTCCTATAGTTTAAGGTACTAACCTAAAAATTACCACAGTTTGTCAGTTACTAGGCTGTGCTTAATGCTACTGTTATTGCTAATCATACTACTTCAGCCAGAATGTCATACACCTTGTAATCAGTTTTTTACCTCATATGACAACACTCTGCTTGTCTGGGGTAATAACCACTGCCATAGTCCAGTACCAAAAGATGGGGTACAAAGCCAAATAGCAACTTCTCATCCTAAATAAACTGGGAAGGCAGGCTCTTGGCAGGGACACAAAGACCAAGGACCACCTATATCTAAAAGACATCTCTGAAGAATAGTCATTTCCTAGGAAAGCTGAAATATTACTGACAAAGCTATCTATCAAAAGAAATTTATAAGCACCAACACAGAAAATAAAGCAAAATAGAAAATAAAAAATGACAACGCACAGGAACAAAATGCAACTGCATACCTCTAGCCCACCCAGGACAACTCCAGAGCACAGTGAGATAGAAGAAATCAGAAGTCACACATTGGAACTTTCTGAAATGATAGCAACAGAAGTGAAAAAAACAAATGGAAGGGGCTGTAGAAAAAATAATCATTAAGGGGAAAAAAATGAAAATCAGATCTAGAAGACAGAACTGCAGTTAGCAACAATGATGTCTTAAAAATAGCAACATGGTGGCACATGCCTATAATTCCAGCACTTGGGAGGCTGAAGCAAGGAGAATAAATGTGAGTTTGAGGCTAGCCTGGGCTACATAAGTAAGTTCAAGGCCACTCTGCACTGCATAGTGAGATCCTGTCTCAAAACAAACCAAAAAAAAAAAAAAAAAAAAAAAAAAAAAAAAAAAAAAAAAAAAAAAAAAAAAACCAAGAAAGAAGGAAAGAAAAGAAAGACATGCCCAAGAGTAGACACAGATAAAAAAAAAAATAGAGGAGCTTAGCAAATCTTTGGAAACCATGAATGCCCAACATAGGAAAGAAATTGGAGCCGTAGAACAGAACCAAACATATATCCAGGAGATTGAAAATTCCATTGAAAATATACACAGCAGATTTAATGAAGGTGAAGGTAGAATATCAGATCTAGAAGACAGAACTGCAGTTAGCAACAATGATGTCTTAAAAATAGCAAGGGACCATGAAAAATCAATCCAACAGCTGCAATATGAAGCAAAGAACAGCAACATAAGACTCATTGGAGTCAACAGAAAAGCCAGAGACAGTGAAAATGCCATAAAAAACCTCTTCACAGTTGTAATGGCACAAAACTTCCCAAACGTGGATAAATAATTTAACATGCAAATAAGTGAGGCATATAGAACTCTAAATAGCCATGACCAAAAGAAATCTACACCAAAGCATATAATAATCAAGATTCCAGAAATTCAGCACAAGAACAGAATATTAAAAGCAATTAAAGAAAAAGAAACAAATCATTTACAAAGGAAAACCCATCAGAATCATAGCAGACTTTTCAACACAAACCTGTAAGTCAAGGAGAGCTTGGGATGAAGTATTTCAAGCCTTAAAAGAAAACAACTTCCCAACTAGGTTGATATATATGCAAAACTATCTTTCAAAATCAATGGAGAAATAAGATACTTCTATAACAAAGAAAACTGAAGAAATTTATGACCACCAAACCAGTTCCCCAAAATGCTCTGAAGGATATTTTGGAAACATGTAAGGAGGACCACAATTCTAAGAACAGCAATAGAAAGAAGCCACTAGACAAGGCAAGCAGTTAAACAGAGGGGAAAGAGATAACAATCATAAATATATATGCACCAAATGCCAGTGCACCCAAGTACATATAATAAATATTAACAGACATGAAAAAGCAAATAAGCACTAACAAAATTGTAATGGGAGACCTTAATACCCCACTGTCACAAATAGACATATCAACTAGACAAAAAAAACAACAAATTCAGAACTAAGCCAAATCTGCAGACAAATGGACTTAGCAGATGTCTACAGAGTGTTATGCCTCACAATATCAGAATATACATTATTCCTAGCTGCATGCATACAAACTCCAAAATAAACCACATACTAAGCCACAGAACATGCTTAAGAAAATGCAAAGGAATTAAATCATCCCATGCATACTATCAGACTATAGTGCAATGAAATTGGAAATCAATGGCAAGAGAAATCACAAAAACTACATAAACACATGAAAACTAAATAACACCCGCCTGAGCAACTAATGGGCCACAGGTGAAATTAAAGTAGAAACTTAACAATTAAATGGTAATGCTGATGCAACATACCAGAACTTATGGGAATCAATGAAACCAGTCCTAAGAAAGAACTTTATAGTGGTGAATTATCCCCTCAGAAAAACAGAATAAGCTCAAATAACCTCATGTTGAACCTCATACTTGTAGAAAAAAAGAACAAGTCAAACAAAACGTTACTCAAGGGAGGAAATCACAAAAATAAGAGCAGAAATTAGTGCAATTGAGATTAAGAAAACAATACAAAAAATCAATGAATTGAAGAGTTAGTTTTTGAAAGATTAAATAAAATTGATAAACCCTTAGCCAACTTTATCAAAAAGGGAAAGAAAAGACTCAAATTAATGCAGTTTAGAATAAAAACAGTGAAATCACAACAGACCTTTTGTAAACCCAGATCATCTATATGAACTTTGAGAACTTGTATTGTAATAAGATGGAAAACACAGAAGAAATGGACAGATGCCTAGATACATATGAATTGCCAAAATGGAATCAAAAGATATAAAATTCCTAAATAACCTAATATCAGTCAATGAAATTGAAGATGTAATTAAAAACTTACCAACAAAGAAAAGCCCATGTCCAGTAAGCACCTACCTGGCAGGCACAAGGTTATGAGTTCGATCCCTGATACAAAAAAAAAAAAAAAAAAAAAAAAAAGACTAGAAAAGCCCATGTCTTGATGGATTCACTGCTGAATTCCTTTGTTTGTTTGTTTGCCTGTTTTCTAGAGACAGAGTTTCACTATGCAGTTCAGGGTGGCCTTGAACTTACACTGTGGGCCAGGCTGGCCTCAAACTCACAGCAATCCTCCTGCCTCAGCCTCCCAAGTTCTGGGATTACAGGCATGCATCACTACATACAGTTCACTGCTGAATTCTACAAAACATTTAGGGAAGATCTAATGCTACTACTGATGAGACTCTTTAATGAAATTGAAAGGGAAGCAATATTCCCAAACTCATTCCTGGAACCAAGTATTACCCTGATACAAAAACCAGAGAATGATCCAATCAAAACAGAGAATTACAGGCCAATCTCCCTAATGAATATAGATGCAAAAATCCTCAATAAGATACTGGCAAACAAATGCAGCAAATCATTAGGAAGATTATTCATGACCAAGCAGGTTTCATCCCAGGGATGCAGGCATGGTTCAATATACGCAAAGCAATAAATGTAATGCACCACAGTAACAGAGCCAAGGATAAAAACCACATGGTCATCTCAATATATGCAGAAAAAGCATTTGACAATTCAAACACACATTCATGATAAACAAAAAACTTCAGACAATTAGAATAGATGGTCTTTACCGCAATCGGATAAAGGCCATCTATGACAAACTGAAAGCCACCATCATAGTAAATGGTCAAAAATTGAAAACTTTCATTCAAGAATCAGGAACAAGACAAGGATGTTCACTATCACCACTTGTATTTATTTACTTAGTTTTTTTGACACAAGGTTTCATGATGCAGTTCAGTCTGGCCTTGAGCTCATTTTGTATCCCAGGCTGGCCTTGAATTTGCAGCAATCCTCCTGCCTCACCCTGCTGAGTGCTGGGATTTCAGGCATGTGCCACCATACTTGGCACCACTATTATTTATTATAGTTCTGGAAACAGCCAGAACAATTAGACAAGAGAAAGAAATAAAAGAATAAGAATAGGAAAGGAAGAAGTTAAATTACAATTATTTATGGATGATATGATAGGCCCCAAAACTCCAAGAGAAAGAAATAAAAGAGTAAGAATAGGAAAGGAAGAAGTTAAATTATCATTATTTATGGATGATATGATAGGCCCCAAAACTCCACTGAAAGACTTGTAGATTTAATAACTGAATTCAGTAGTATAGCTGAATACAAAGTCAACATTCAAGTATCAGTAGAATTCCTGTGACACAAAGAACAAGCACACTGAGAGAAATTAAGGAAACACCTTTCACAACAGCATAAAAAAAATGAAATACTTAGGAATCAGTCTAACAAAGGAAGTAAAAGATGCATACATTGAAAATCACAATACTCTGAAAAACATCAAAGAGGATATCAAAAAATAGAAAGGTATCCTTTGCTCATGGATAGGCAGAATCAACATAATGAAAATGGCCATACTTCCAAAATTGTTATGCAGATTTAATGCATTCCCAATCAAAATACTGTTAGCATACCTCACAGAACTAGAGAAAACATTACTAAAATTCATTTGAAACCAGAAGAGACCTACAATAGCAAAAACAATTCCAGTCAACAAAGGCAAAGCAGGAAGCATCACAATTCCTGACTTGAAATTATACTATAAAGCTAGTGTGATAAAATCAGCATGGTACTGAAAAAAGAAAGAAAGAAAGAAAGAAAGAAAGAAAGAAAGAAAACCAAACCAAAGCAAACCAAAACAACAACAACAAAAAAACACCTGATGATCAATGCAACAGATTAGTAGATTGAGACACAACTACATTCAATCACCTTATGTTCAATAAATCAGCCAAACACATTCACCGGGAGAAGGACAGTCTCTAACAAATGGTGCTGAGAAAACTGGCTTTCTATATGCTGAAGACTGAAACTAGATCCATGTCTCTCACCATGCACTAAAGTTGAAATGGATCAAAGATCTAGCTATAATAACAGGAACACTAAATCTGCTGAAAGAATAAGTACAACTCTTGAAGACAGAGGTGTAGGCAAAGATTTGATGAACAAAACCCTGATCACATGGGAAATAATACAAAGAATCAACTGAAATTTTATCCTATTAAAAAGGTTTTGCATAGCAAAAGAAATCACCAATAGGGTGAAAAGACTACCCACACAGTGGGAAAAATTTTTAGCCAGCTGTCCCTCAGACAACGGACTAATATCAAGAACATATACAAAGGGTTAAAAGAAAATCAGACCCCCCCCAAATTTAAAGACCCAATCCAAAAATGGGCATCTGAGATGAATACACACGTCTCAGGGGAAGAAATACAAATGACAAATAAATATATGAAAAAATGTTTAATATCACTGGTCATTCAAGAGATGCAAAATAAAGTAGCCATTCTTCTGGAGTGGGATATCATCTCACTCCAGAAGAATGGCTAGTATCAAGAAAACAACCAATAACAAATGCTGTTAGGGCTGCAGGGAAAAAGAAACTCTTCTCAACTGCTGGTGGGACTAGACTGGTGCAACCACTATGGAAATCAGTATGGCAATTCCTCAAAAAACTAGGACTAGAGGTCTCTTTTTACCCAGGTATTCTCCTTCTGTGTTTCCTTCTGGAGGAATTAAAATCATCATACCATAGCAAAGGAAGGACTGCATTGGTTGTTGGACTCCTGATAATGTGTGTTATGGCTTGGCAAAAAGCTTGTCTGTGTTTTGCTCATGTCCAGAGACTGCCTGAGACTGAGATTAAGGACAGCAGAGTAATTGATCTGGCAGAAGAAATTTCAAAGCAGTCAAATGTTGAGGCAGTGGCAAGGCTATTATTGAGGGCTGTTAGCCAGATTTATGTTGTGAATCAAGAGCAAAGAGCCCAGTAGGATGGTATAAAACATTGAGTTTGGCCAGAAAGAAAGCTCCAATAAAGCTATGGACTGTAAAGATAGAGCTGAGATCTCAATTCCTGAGAAGGAACAGGATAATAGAAAAGATGTGCTGTTGGCATTATGGGAAGTGGTGACGGGTCTCCACCTTTTGCAGCCTCACACCCACAAAAGCGAGACTTTACTTGGAGGAGAAAGCCACAGAACTCCATGTTCCAGAATGCTTGCAGAGGCCACATGAGGTTCCAAAATGGTGGTAGCAGCACCAGGTTCCAGAATGGCTGTGGTATAGAGAATCTCTTCCTCAAAATCAGGTTCAGAGTGCTCAGCGATCCAGGCACTTGAGCCCTACAACCAAGAGAGAGGAAAGCCTGGCTACTGCTCCAGCTTGCAGCAGACCTTGGTGGCATCCATGTGGTGCTGGTTTTAGGTGCATGCAGGATCCAAGAGTTCTGAGGTTAAAAAGGCTTCCACCCCTATTTCAGAAGCCCTAGGAGGCCAGGCAGTGTGCCCCTGAGAGGGCAGTGTGTGCAACTGTGAGTGTGAAATCAAAGGTGCAGTGGAGACCCCGGAAGTTTGGAAAAGCCAGGGACATGGATTGTCTAAGGAAAGCTGCAAGGAGGGAGCAAAGCCAGCCCAAGAGGGAAGTTGTGGGAGTTAACAACTACCAGAAGTGCAGTGGGTGGAGACATGCAAGCCCTTTGGAACTCACAACCAGATTGCTTCAGATGCTGAGTGTGGAAGTCCAGGACTTAATGTTTGCCCTTCTGGATTTTGGACTCCTTTGGTGCCATTCCTTTGTATCCCCATTTGTACCCTTTGGAATGGTAATGTTTATCTTGTGTCATTGTATGTAACTTTGTTTTCATTCGTACAGGGGGTTACAGCCAAGAGTCTGCCTTAGATCTCAGAGACTTGGGACTTGGACTTTTCAGCAACACTGAAACTGTTAGGACTTCAGCAACTCTTGGAGATGTACTAAATGTCTTTTGCAAAAAGGATGTGCATGAGTCTTTGGGCTATCAGACAGCAGAGTGTTATGGTTTATGTTTGGATGTCCCCCCAAAGCCTCATGCAGTCATGGGGGGCAGGCCTTTCAAAGGCAGCTGAGTATGGTGTTTGTGACTGGTTCATTGTCTAGTGCTGGGGTTGGCAGTGTGAGTGCTGCACTCACCCAGGAAGGGAAGGAGACGTGCTTTTCCTTTTTGCTCTAGTCCCTTGCAGTTGACATAAACGGTCACCCCTCAGTCATGCCACCCTCCCTTGGAGCCAGCTGAGTATAGACTGAAACCTCCACAAACTGTAAGCTAAATAAACTTTCCCTTCCTTCACTTTGAGCATCAGATATTTTATCTCAGTAATGAGAAAAAAGTAACCAAAACAACAGGTATTGTAATAGGAAGAAATAGTTCAAAAGAAGGAACTAGGTAGATTGGAGGAGGGATGGAAACAAGAGAAAAGGATAAAACGGAAATAAAATTTTGTAAATAAGGAAGGGGAAGAGGAGTCGGAGGGAAGATCCTGTCTCAAACCCCCCCCAAAAAAAAACCAACCCAATCAATGTCCCCAAAAATGTAGTCTATGAAATTGTCATCCAGGGTTTTTTGTTGATTTTGTTGCTGGGGATCAGCTTAAAATTTTGATAAATCCTAGGTAAGTGTCCTACAATTAAGCTACATTCTCAGTAGGGCTTTGTGATTCAGAGACTGGAATGTGGATTAGCAGTGCAGGGATTACCCAGAGTATCAGAAATTTCTGGCTCTACTCTAGAGCTTCTTCTTTCCAGAATCTGCATTTTAACAAGATCCCTGGATGATTTGTATATTTAACAAAGCTTGATAAGCAGTGACCCAAGGAATGTGTAGCTAAAGATAAAAATAGTTGAAAAGAGAGGATTTTATAATGTTCTATCTCCTGTGGTTACATCCTATTTCAGGCTTAGAAATCAATGTGGCTCAAATTTGGCAGTTTTGCCAAATTTGCATGCACTATTCTATCAATCCATTTATTCCTTGTTAAGTTTCACCAATTAAATATATGAGCTCTTCTGTTCATAATAGTATATGAAGTATTCAATCACCTTTGTGTAAAGATAGTAAGAGTTGAAAGAAATGATGGAACGTGGTTCTACAAAACATATCAAATTCTACATCTTACATTTATAAAATCAGACAAGTGTGTTTTCAAATCCAAGAGATTATACCAAATAGCCATGAAGCCTCCAAATATTTCTGTATTTTTCACTTGGCTTTCTACTGAGTGAAAATGGATTTGAATCATAGTCTAATAGTCTCCTTATAGGAAATATTTCCAACCTGAAGCTAAACTTTGCAGTGAATGGTAAAATAGTCTCTCTCCAGACATTTTACAAATGTTGACCCATTTCGTTAGTACACTGCATAGTGTCCTGAGAAGTAAACAACATAAGCTCTATCCTGAATAACTTCCAAATGACTTGTTTTGAATTAACACAAGCCAGAAAACTTGCCTTTAATCATTAAACAAGGGCAGGTTCTACTCTAGGTAACTTAAGTATTTGGCTAGTATGCAGAGAGGCAGCTCAAGGCAAGTCTGCTGTCCATCCTGCGAGCATCTGGGCCAACTTTAGCACCAGAGATTTCCCCACCCAGCAATTTTCCTGTGCAATATGTAGTCTGGAACTCCCAACAAGGATACTTCTGTTGAATCCTTTCAAAACCACTCTGCTTCAATTTATTACATTAGATTCTCAGGAAAAAAACACAGTAAATATAATGGAAGATCCCTCTGAAATCTATTCTGTGTTTAGACCCTCTCCCATTGCCTATGATAGTGAATTTTTCCTCAGGGTCAGACATATTTCTTAGTAACTGAGAGCTGCACATGAACTCTGGCACAACTGCTCATCATGCTCCTTCAAAGTGCTTTACCATTCCTGATCAGATCAAGCTCTTCCCTTCTCTTGAAGAGGTGTGTATCAGCCTACCTCCTAGGCAATCCTTAAACTGTTACACTTCATTAACCCGATCGTTGACAATCTTGGGGCTTGGAAACAGTCAGAAGCAAGAATTTTTAGGCAAATAACAATCACTTGGACCCTAAGAATCGCTCGTTTCTTGATTAAGGACAGGAAAAAAAAGGGCAAGAAATTGGTGACACAGAAGGCATCTCATCTACTTCTAACAACTTCCTAGATGTGTTCTCCTACGTCTATCTCACGTCTTGGGATTACATGCCATTTGGCACCTAGCCTGCCCTGGCTCCGTGCTTCTGTGAAGAATTTTGCTCTCATCTACTAAGGACAAGTTTCTCTTTTTGTAAGATACAATAAAAAATACTAGAAAAGCGAGGAAGAGACAGACATATAAAACTCGATTTTCTAATATACTCTGAGATAAAAGTCATCAAATTATCAAAGTGTTATGAAAAGTATTTTGAGACGGGGTCTCACTATGTAGACCAAGCTGGCCTTGAACTCAGTTCTCCTGCTTCAGCCTCCAGAGTGCTGGGATTTTAGGCTTGTGCTAACATGTCTGGCTAAAGTGTTACAGTTAAATGCAGTATTAATTTTTAAAAAGTATTTATCTCATTACAGACAGGCAAGTACTTAACTTGCTTCTATGATGCTGTTAAATCCAGGACCACAGGTTGGGCACTGGCATCACAATTTAACAAGCAATTGTTTGAAGTTCGAGAATCTGAACAACTTCTCCAGGACTTCACTAACACTTCAGTACCCAGTTCTTTAGTGCTATTCTAGGAAATGCTTACATTCTTAATTACAGGTCTATCTTCATACTAGACAAACTGCTGAAACTAGGGATCACAGACTGTTCATCTTTAAATTAAAAGGCTAACTACATCTGGCATATGTAAGTACTCAATTTTTGTTCAATTACTTTTCCTTTCACCCATCCTCTATAAATTATGTTTTACTTTTGTAGCAATATTTCACACATTTCTCAGTCACTATCTCATCACTGGGACACAACACCTAACACCCTCAATTTAGGAGAAAGGCTTATATTGACTCACATTTTCAGTCCACAGTCTGCTGGCTCCAAGGCAGAAGAGCAAGGAAGAGGGGCACAGTGGAGGAGAGCTGCTCACGTCATGGTGGCCAGGAAGCAGAAAAAGAAGGGAAAAGCTGGAGAGGGAGAAACCTTTCCAAGTCACACCCCGAGCAACCTGCCTCCCCCAGCCAAGCCCCACTTCTTACAGGCTGGTCAGCAGTACTGCCATCACTCACACACCTTGTGAGTATATGAGACTTTGGGCAAACATCTAAGCCATACATTGTACACTGTCTAATCCATAACTGATCTATATAGGGTAAATTAATACCTGAAAAAAAAAAAGTGTCTGCTGGACTGATACACCCCAGGAAGGCTTAGTGCATTTGGTAGACTTTGTGTTGGTTGGGAAGGGGGTACTGGGGATTGAACCTAAGCCTTTGCAATGAGCTACATCCCTACCTTCTCATTTAGGTGTTTTGAGGCATGGTATTTCTATGCAGTTCAGGCTGCGCTTGAACTCACTAGGTAGCCCCAGTGGGCCTCAAACTCAAAGCAATTCTCCTCCTGCTAAGCCTTCCAGAGTGCTATGATTACAGGAATGCAAGACCACACTTAGCCGTTTGGTAGATTTTGATGGTATTAATTTTATAACTTTGGAAACATTTGCTCATGTAAAACCTAACAGGTTCTCGACAACTTGCAATGGGAGTACATATGGCAAGGTATTAAATGATGTGGTAATTTGAAACTGTCTATAGAATTCATTGCTCTTACTCCCTTCAAGAGGTAGATTTAGGGCTAGAGACATAGTGCAGCACTAGAACACTTAGCCTAGCATGCACAGGGCCCAGGGTTCAACCACCAACATTGGGAAAAAAAAAAAAAGTATAAAAATGTGAAATTTCCCTTACAACTGAGTATAGGTTAGACTTAATGACCTCCTAATAAATAAAACCAGGCAAAATCAACAGTGTAGCATTTCCAAGGTTGGGCCATAAGCAAACATGGTGATTTCCTCTCTTGGGAATCACTCACTCCAGAGAAGCCAGGAACTAGATTATGACACTCACGTTGTCCTAAAGCCCATCTCACAAGGAGAATTGAAGCTAATGACTGAGCTTGAACTTGGCTCCACTCAACCCTTCAGACAACAGCTACCCTATCTTCATGGCACCCTTATGAACATCTTGACCCACAACCACCAACCAGGGTGCTCCCAAGTTCCTGATCCAAAGAACTGTAAGATAAATGTTGTTTTAAGATTCTAGGTTTAGGGATAATTTGTTACACAGTGCATAACTAAACCAAGAAAAGAGCCTTCAGGGAGTCTGTGATGCCTCAGAAAAGCTGGGCAAGGGTAAGAAAGGCAACTGGGTATAAATGACTGAAAGTAGTAAATGGTGCCTTGTTGAATGCTTTACCCACAGTTAAATAAGTGAGCTCTGTAAACATGAGGACATACAAAACATTCTACTAGTTTCTTTTATCAAGATAGTATAAAAAAAACTGCTGTTAATAGCAACTTTATTGATTCACAAGTGCCAAAAAAAAAAAAAAAGTCACGGTAACTGTAATGCATTTCCCATTAAGTTTACAATAATGAAGGTTATAAATTATATAAATCACAAATTTTCTATTTTATGCTATTTGGAACCAAATTATTTTGATAAATATGCCCAGAGGACAACATAGATTCTTAATGGATGGTGGAGTTCCAATATGCAAAATATAGCTTCCGGTTTTGAGTATGCTGCTTTGAGATTCTCAAACATGCATTCATATATTCTAGTTTTAGGGAAAATATTACACATGGCCTTATCTTGTATTTAGGGAAAAGCCCAAGCTGAATTTCACATACAGTATTTCTTGCCTCTAAATCAATCTCAAATAGGACTAGAGAACAAAGAGACAGATACTTTTGGGTTAGTATTCCCCAGTAATGAAGAAAATACACAATCAACAATGAAACAAAAGGAAGGAGAACTTCATTAGTAGCCAAGATAAGTGGAGATTTTTTTTTTTTAATAGATCACAGGAATTTTGAATAGCAGATGAGTCATGCTACTTGGGGTGATTGGACAGATTTGAACACTTATGAAGTGAATAACTTTATTAAGGTCCTGAAGGTGAGTGTCTGGAGGTGCTGGGTAAAACATCACAGATTAGAAACAGGAAACCTATCTCAGCATTTCTGGAAGGCACAATCTATGGATGGGAGACCTAGCTTAATAAAACCCTTACTGGATGTACATGGAAAGGAGTGAGCTACTTTTGTTTTTAAAGGATAAGACCTTCATAAATTGGCCCCTCAGACTCTGGTGATTCCCGCCTCAAACGCAAATGCTCTAGTGTGTTATGAAAATGTTTGTTAATCTGTTCTGTTTCTTCACCAGACTCAAGGTTTGGAAGGTCTTCTCGAATCTTTTGGATAAGCTGGTTCAACACCTGAATTGTTACCTACAAAAGAATATGCACAATTCCATGATTAAACATGAATCACACAAAGAAATATAATTGAATACTATTTTGAAGACTGTGTTACTCTCATCAGTTATCAGAGTAATTATGAAAAAATAGAGAGGAGAATGTGATTCCTAGTTTAAGCAACAACTAATTGAATATTCATTTTTTAAAAAGTTAGAATAAAGCATTATGAGAACTCAGTGGTATGCCACTTGCCTACCACCGGATTCAATCTGTAACACTGCAAAAAAAAAGTAATACGAACATGTAAAAGAACAAAAACTATCTAGTCTGCTAATCTTAATTAACACTATACTCCTGGAAGAATAACACGTTTAGGAATTATTCTAAACTAGTACATGATGGCAAATCAGCCAATTATTTGACAATCTGTAAATTTTGATTTTCAAATGTACAGTGACTGGAGATATACCTATGTAGACAAAAAAGGATTCTGGAAAATAAAAGGAGAAGAGTAAGCAGAGTGCCAACTATTATAGACATAACGAAGTATCACAATGATAAATTTTTACATGTGCCAAATCTTAGGAAGAGATTTTTTTTCACCTCAAGACTGGGATAGAATCCAGCAGCACTCTACCAGTTACATTCCTAGCCTTTGAAAAAATTTCTATTTTGACCAAAAAAAAAAAAAAAAAAAGAGAAAGAAAACCAAACAACAAAAAAAGTTCCTCTTGGCAAAAAAATGTAAAAATTAATTTCGAGACACAGTCTCATGAAGTTGCCCAGGTTGGCCTGAATTTGCAGTCCTCCTGCCTCAGACCCAGCACTACCAACACT
Source organism: Dasyprocta punctata (assembly GCA_004363535.1). NCBI lineage: Eukaryota > Metazoa > Chordata > Mammalia > Rodentia > Dasyproctidae > Dasyprocta > Dasyprocta punctata. The sequence goes on along the minus strand of RJWM01007569.1, from coordinate 53,674 downwards.
TCAATTCAGTTACTTACCGCATCATTTTCCTTTTCATAAAAATAGATATATCTGTTCAGAATTTCTATAAAAAGTTGTACTTGTAGAGAGGGGTCCATGCACTGATTTGCTATTTTTAGAGCTTTCTTTAGGCACTCCATGACCCTCTTCCCTCCATGAAGCTACAATAAAAGGGCAGGGAAATACAGAAGAAGTTAATTAACTGCAAATACCCCATTTTTTACACAAAAAATAACACTACAGCACTCTTTCATATTTTAAAGGGATACCATAAATTTAAATTCTCTTCATTCTTGCTTTAAAAAACAAAACAAAACAAAACAAAAACTATATAGCTATACTTCAAAACCAAGTAGTGGTATGAAGCTGCTGTTACGATGCCCCAAAGTAGAGGCTTCACTACAGGATGAGACTCTACTGTCTACTTCATTTGTTTTAAAAAAGTAAAGCACATTCTGTCACATTTCCAGCCACTCCAAGTATGTCTCCTCTACAGTCCAAAGCCCTGGAAACCAACCTCTGTCAATAATCCTGTTTCTACAACAAGAATGACCTTACCTCCTCTCCGTTTTTGTCTGTGTTTCTACCGGACCAGAAGAGATGTGCACAGGTGCTCACTGCTCGGCCCTGATCAGGCTTTTTCAGAAGTTTGGATGCAGCAAGCGCACACTGAGTTCTCAAGGGTTCATGATTCTCTTCACTGAAGCATTTCATCCTCTCAAAAGTACCAATGATCAATGTGATGGCAGCCAGCTGTGCTTTGGAATCACTGATTTCGTCTTCATACAGGGAAAATGCCTGGAGAACACAAAGCAAAAAGAACTTTTGGGGACTGATCATCTCCTCAAGCATTTCCCAAAGTACTTCCTACCAACCTTTATCCTATGAGATTATCTTGCAATCTCATTGTATCTAAATACGCTGTAACCTACTTTGGAGAGGCACATAACACAGCTGAGATGTTAAAGATGCCAACAAGTCGCGACAATAAAACCTGTTTCAATTTTAACTTCGAGTTTCCCAAGTGAATTCACACAGAAACTTTTTTTCCCCATGAAACACTTATCATGACCCACTTTGATATGTTAGACTTCGTCAGTACTCAAAAACTGATCAATTATGCTTCATATCAGTGAACATGACTATAATGTAAAGAAGTTCTGAGGGCAGGAAAGCAGTAGTTTGGGGAAAAAACTAAGACTATGTGCACTTCCAAGAGAACCACAAATAAGTGACTAAACTCAGTAAAACCAATTGGATCACATGGAAAGACAGATTTTCACCTGGGACATAAATTCATATGCTACTGTTTCATGATTTTCAAAGCCAATCTCGCCAGCAGCCAGGGCTCCCTGAAGAAAAAGTCTTAAGGGTAATTCTGCCAGCTCTGCTTTGATCAAAGCACTGATAGTCTGGTGAGCAAATGAAAAAATCTTCTGGCATTTTTTTTCCCATTTGTCATCCTGAAACAAGAAAAAAATATTTGAAATTACCTTAAGTTCAAGATGAACTTGCTTAAGAACATTCATTTTATTTATAACTTTTAGAAGAACAAAACAGTGATAGCAGTAAAGTTAGGCTCATAGTTTTCCTACTCTATGGAGCATAAATGTAAATCAGACAGATCTCTTCTCAAAACAGCCGCAGGAAGCCATTGCCTTTGCAACTTATTTGACATGCTTTTTTCTAATCAGAAAAGTAATACATTCCCAACTGGAGAAAATTAGGGAATTACATGAAAGAAATTTTTAAATTAAGCCATCTCAATCTATCACCCAGAAATAATCACTAGTAACATTTAGATGTCAACATTTTCTTTTCTTACTATATAAATGTAACTGGGACCTTCGTGTTTGGTTTTTTACTTTAAATTAGTTCACTGAACTTAGTGTGGTGGCACTTGCCTGTATTCCCAGCACCTAGGAAGCTGTGTCAGGACCTTGAGTTTGAGACCAGCCTGGACTACACAAAAAGTTCAAGGCAGACCTGTACTACACAGTGAGACCCTATTTCAAAACTAAAACAAAGTAAAATGAAATCCTCAAAACAAACAAACAAAAAATAAAATTAAAGTAGCTCACTGAAATGAGTTAAATATAGTTGGACTCATGTTGCAAATCACTGGAATCTAACTTTCACTTCTTTTGTCATAAAAGTTTTCCTCATAAAACTAAGTTATTTGATATTATTTTAACAATTAGAAAATATTCTGCCAATTGAATATGTAAGCATAATTAAACTACTCTCTTTAGAAACAATCTGTAACAATGAATGTTTCATACACAAAAAGCTTTATCAAGACCCTAATTATTTCCTTACTATAAATGCTTAGTAGAATCACTAGATTTTTTTTAATGTTAGTTACATACTGCCAGTTTTCTACAAAAATTATGAGTAACTCACATTCCCTCCTTTATTAAATAGGAATGAATTCTCATCAACTGTATTTTCTGAAGCTTATTTCTCTTTCCTCCTGTCCAATCTAATTTTCTAAAAGGTTCACTGTTTAAGCTGAGGGCCCTGGGTGGCAGAGGTATCTCACGTTTAAGGTCAGCCTGGGCAACTTAATGACTTAACAAGACACTGTCTCCAAAATGGTGAGCGAGGGAAACTGGGGATATAGTGCAGTCTAAAGCCATGAGGTTATGTATTTTATTATGTCTAATCATTCAGATTTCTTCCTGTTGAAGCAGTTACTTCTATTCATTTTCAAAAGATGATACATTTGTTAACAAGGATTAAATGCAATAACCGAAGTACAGTACATAGTTCTTGGTGCTCTGTACAGCATCAAGTAAATTCTACATGGCATTTTTTTTACCACCAATATATATATGTATGTTTTGATCCCCAGAATTTTTACATCATGAGTTTGTAATCTTTGGCAACTCTTGACTTCTATGAGTTTGACTTTTGGTTCCACATCTTAAGGGAGGTCATGCACTATGTATTTGTCTTTCTCTATCTGGCTTACTTCACTCAGCATAATACTCTCCAGATTCACTCATGTTGTCAGAAATGGCATGATTGCCTTCATTTTTATTTATGGTTGAGTAACGCTCCATTATGTATATGTATTTTCTTTATCCATCCATTCCTGGACACAGATTGTTTCATATCTTGGCCATTATAAATAGGATTCCAGATACCTCTTCGATATACTGACTTCATTTACTTTGAATGTCTCCAATAGTAGTTTGCAGAACTGTATGGTAGTTCTAATTTTAAATTTTTTTTTTAGGAATTTCATTGTTTTCCATGACATAGCAATTTACATTTCCAACAGTCTTGTAAGGGTCACTTATTGCCACAACATGCAAATGCTTGTCAATTGTTATCTTTTTGAGAATAGGCATCCTAACGTGGCATGATATCTCATTGTGGTTTTGATTTGCATTTCCATTTTAATTAGTGGTATTAAGCATTTTTTCATGTACCTGTTGATCATTTGTATGCCTTCTTTGGAAAAATTTCTATTCAGATCATCTGACCATTTTTAATCAAATTATTTGTCTTTCTGCTATTGAGCTGTTTTACTTCCTTAACCCTTTATCACATTTGTAGTTTGTACATATCTTCTCCCATTGTGTAGGATGTCTCTTTGCTGATTGTTTCCATTGCTATGCAGCTTTTTAATTTGATACAATCTATTTGTCTATTTTTGCTTTTAGCTGCCTATGCTTTTGATGTCATATACAAAAAGTCAAAAAGTCACTGCCATGAACAATGTCAAGATTTTTCCTTTGCTTTGTCATAGAAATTTTATGTTTTCACATCTTGCGTGTAAGTCTTTAATCCAGTCTGAGTTAATTTTTGTATATGCTGTAATTAAGGGTCCAATCCCATTTTCCTGCATTTGGATATCCAGATATCTCCAGATCACTTACTGAAGAGGCTACCCTCTCCCCAGCTGTATACTCCTGGCATCCCAATAAGGGTTAAGATTATTTGACCATATACGTGTAGACTGTTCTGTGGCACTGGTCTATGAGTTTATTATTTTAATACCATATCATAATAAATGAGAACCTAGCTTAATAAAAATTGGCCAAAAATCAGTATTCGTGCTGGTAGCTTTTTTTTTTTTTTTTGGAACTAGGGATCGAACTCGCGACCTCATGCTTGCCAGGCAGGCACTTATGCCACTGAGCTAAATCCCTAGGCCTCACACTAGTAGTTCTACTGAATACTTTTCTCCATAAGAAAATTAAGTTTATTGAGGTTTCTTTCTTTCTTTTTTCTTTCTTTTTTTTGGAGACAGGTTCTGTGTAGTTCAGGCTGGCCTCGAACTCACAATAATCCTCCTGCCTCAGTCTCCCAAGTGCTGGGATTACAGGTATATATCACCACGCCCAGCTAGGTTTATTTATTTCTTAACACAGACCTGGCTGTTCAACTTTCCAGGTACATGAGATTAAGGTATTTTCTTCAAAACTGTACCATTAAAGATTCAAACCATGATTCTGAGGAAGAAATGAGCTCATAAAAAATTGCACAAAACTCGTATTATTTAATTGCAAGTTTTTAGAAAGAAATGATTATGTGATGCTAAGCCCTTTCATCAGGCAAAATTAACTTCAATTAGAATCTATGAAAAAGTCTGTACATAAATGCAAACTGCTTTACGCTTTTATTTCTAAGTGGTTGTACATGATCCCTTAGCTAGTATGTGACCTACCAACATCACTGTTAAGAATACTTATAAGGATGAAGAATACATTAAGAGTTTCTGAAAATGGGATTTTATTATATAACTGCACATTTCTATGATACAAAAGTAAACACACAGAGTGAGAAAAAGGGAAGAATATTAGACACTTAAAAGTAAACCCACCACTTTAGAATTCTCTTTGTATCGAAAAGCCAGCTGGTAAGCTGCAAACACCAAAGGTGGCAGTGTGAAGCGAATCCGTTGATTTCCACCAGCTCCAAAATGCTTTCGTGCTGTATTTAAGATCTGATGAAAAAAATAAAAAAAATAAATTTTCTCATACTAGGATTAATCATTGATAAAATTAAATAGGGGCTCAAATCATCACAATTACTGTAATTCTGTGAATACATTCAATGTATCAGGCCTTAAGGCAGCATGCACTTTACATGTTTCTTGTTTCCAAGTTGTCACAATCACCCTAGAGACAGATACTAAACCCATTTCACAAAATGGGGGAGGGCTAAGGTTTTGGGAGGTTGGGTAACCTGCCCTTTGTAGCTAACAGAATCAGAGATACAGTATATTTAAATATATTTCCATATATTCATGTACAAGTTCATTGTGTTGATAAAGAATGCAGACTGATAACAGCAAACAGTTAAGGATGAGGTCTGATGGTGGAACACCTGCCTAACATGTACCAGACCCTAGGTTTGATCCAAGTATTGCAAAAAAATCCAAAACCTAACTTAATACCTATGTGACTGTGAGTGAATCAGCCCATTTTAACCACAAGATTCATTTGAAAAATGGGGTAGCATGCTCTTAGGGCTGTTTGGATAATCAAATGAGACACATACAGTGCTATCCAACACTGGTAAAATGCATGTGCTCAGAAAATGATGGCTACTACATCAGAAAACCAAAGAATCCTGAATTCATGAAATATTCTTTAATATACACAACACAGTATGTGACGTATATGGGTTTTGTAAATATTTCTGATATGGCAGGTGGATAAAAGAATGCATTCCCCTTGGGGCAGTCAGAGTCAATGATCTTATACTCAAAGGGCTCTGCGCGCAGGCAAAACTATCTGGCCACCTGTGGAAGGCATACATCCCACTACTACATTTGCTATGCAACAGGAACGTAAGATCATTTAAAATACCTGAACAATCCAGATAGTCTCTGTGTACAGATCACACAGCATAGTACCCCTGTGCTCAGAATGTCACTAAGCCAGGTCAAAGGCTATCACACTACTAGCAGAAAGCAGCCTCCTGTCATCAGTTATCACACAAGAAGGTCAACTATGACAAGGTCGACAGAAGGAGACAATTAGGACTCATCCTCAAATAAAAGATTGTTTGCATTATACCAACCTAACTGCCTCAGGCACCCAATAATAAGTTACTTTCCCCAAATAATAATTAGGCAGCCAGTCAGGCCATTTTTTATTAAAATTATTACCCACTATTAGCTGCCAACACCCCCACTCAGGCAACATGTTTTATTCCTTTTGGAGAGATTAACTGAGGACTAGTAATAAAGAAATAACTTCATCTGATTGTTCTGTATCAGGAAGCAAGGGCTAAGGAAAAGGCAAATGAATTTTTAAGAGTCTTTTGTACATTTTTAATGTGACAAACAAATATAAATTTTTGCAAACCTTGGAAAAACAAAACTGAACATTAAGGATTATGTTTCTTATATTCAAGGCTTATTATGATAAGCGACTAAACATTCTTAAAAGCAAAACACAGTTAAACAAGAATATGAACATAAAGTAATTGTGGGTTACAGCTGTTCTGCAATTCTCAGGAAGTCTCCTAAAGAAACCAGAGTGTAGCTGGGCATGGTGGTGCACGCCTTTAATCCCAGCACTCGGGAGGCTGAGGTAGGAGGATCGTTGTGAGTTCAAGGCCGGCTTGGGCTACAATGTGAGCACAAGGCCGGCCTGAACTACATAGTGCGACCCTGTCTCAAAAAACTAGGGTCGGGAGTTTGGCTCAGTGGCTTAAGTGCCTGCCTGGCAGGTGTGACGTTGTGAGTTCGATTCCCTGTGCCACAAAAAAAAAAAAAAAAAAAAAAAAAGCATATACAGGTCTGGGTTCAATCCTCAGTATTCCAAAACAAAAGTAAACAAGTCTGACATGGTGTCACATGCCTATAATCCCAGTGCTTAGGAGGCTGAGGCAGGAGGCTCACTGTGTTTGAGGCCAGCCTGGACTACATAGTGAGCTCAAGGTCAGCCTGAACAACATAGTAAGTCCCTGTCTCAAAAAACCAACCAACCAACCAAACAAAAGCCCATGTACCAGGTGCACCTATAATCCTAGAAACTTTGAAAGCTGAGACAAGGGAATTACAAGTCTGAGGCCAGCATGGGCAACTTAGTGAGACTAGTGAGACACTGCCTCAGAAAATAAAAAGGAATAGGGATACAGCACCACTGGTTTCAATCTCCATGTCTGCAAACGAATAAATAAATTAAAATAAAAACCACCACATCAGGAGCTGATGAAGAATTATGCTAAGACTTAACTCATACCAAGTACTGCTGATCAGGGTCCTCAGACCGAAGAAGATGAATGAATCGACCCACAAGGCTCTGCTCATCAGCAAAGTCTTCTGGATCAGGATCTTCTGCAGGTTGATCTGGCTGATCTTGAATCAATGTGGACACCAAGTTCATTATGGAATCTACCTGTAACCCAGGAGGCACAAGAAACCCACTAGGATGAAACCATCAGCATATAAAGCCATTGTCAAAAGTGCTTCTAATTGTGTAAGTTACAAAATAATTTCATTTTTTGGTAAGAAAGTCAGCATTTGCATGTCAATACATATATACACAGACTTATGTCTGGAAAGAGATGTACTGAATGTTAAGTAACATTAGTTATTGTCTTTCTGGTGGAATAAGAGATAAGCAATAATGCTTCTGTATACATCTTCAATTTTCTAGTTTATATCATGAATAAGCCACTCACAATTTTTCTTCAGTATTAAATTACCTTCCCCAACCTCATATGTCTAGGTGTAAAGGTCTAGAATTATAACTACATTGTCTTTTTCACTAAAATAGCTTACTGGTATTCTTACCTGGTCTTGAGAGACAATTTCTGTATTATAATCCAGAACATTAGTAAGCACATAACAACTCATACTCTTTCTGGACTCATAGTCAAAGTACTCAAAGAGCGGGTGGAAATGTTTTAATTTCAAGACGGTCAAAATATTGTTGTAAGTATCAACAGGTATCTTCAAAAGTCTGGTGAGTTCCTTTGAAACTGCACTACTGGTAGCAATACTACAAACAAAACAAAACAAAACAGTAACCCTTTCATAAACAAAATTTTTTATACAAACAGCACCTGTTTCATAAAAACTTTTTCACACGTTAAAAGAAATGGGTCAAGTGAATCACAGTACCCCCAAATATGCTAAGGATCACCTTGAGGATTAAGAAGTCTATCTAAATACACTATTACTGTTCTGTTGATTAAAAAAAATATATCATTCTATTAATTCACATATAGGTTATGTAGCTGGAATTAAGATGACTATCTAGAATTTGACAATTTCTAAGGAAACTATTTTAAATGGTAGCTTGGATTCCAGGACAACCAACAAATATATAAACATGTTGAAAGGGTTTTTCTGGCATTTTCTTTGAAACAGGGTCTCGTTACGCAGTTCAGACTGAACTTGAACTCACTGTGTAGCCCAGGCTGGCTTTGAACTTGTGACAATTCTCCTGCCTCAGCCTCCTGAGTGCTGGGAGTATAGGTGTGTGCCACCAGCTTATGTTGAGAGCAAATATGAAAAAAAAAAATCTATATAAAATCACAGAATTGCAAAATACATAAATTATTCCTCCTTTAATCACCAAAATGTTGGTGATTAAAGAAAAACAGGTTGAAATTAAGGTAGCTTATAGGAACATTCTGTCCTTTGGCACTTAACATTTCTAATTATTTTTTCTACTTTTCCTTGAAAACTCAAAACTCACTCGACGAAGTGCAAGATACAGATAATTTTCTCTCATAGCTTATCATCTGTTTTTTCATCCCTCTGCATCAAAAAAAAAAAAAAAAAAAAGGGTCACAAAAACATGTGAAGAGCAAAGAAGAAATTCTCCTCAAACAGGGGAGATGGAAAGAAGATTACATGAGATAAAATTAAGAATAACTTGGGGAGAAGGACCCAGCTTGAACCAAGTTCAAAAAAGTGGGGATTGGGACAGTAAGGGAGTTGCTGGGGAAAAGGTAACACAATCAAAACTACCAATTACAAAGCATCACAGGTGTGGGACAGAATGATTCATGAAGCTTCAAGTAAACAGTATTTTACTTTCCCTGACAGCATCAAAATCAAAGCTCAAAACAGAAAAATATTTAAATCAATTTAATATCTATATTGTAAATATTAATATAGCCCTAATTTTCTACAATTTATTCACCATCAGGACGCTACTTCTAAGGAAAATATTGCTTCACAGAAAGTTTTCCTAATAGTTTAAAAACTAGCTCACTCATATACGAAGGGGTCCAAAATGTAGTCCAAAACTGTTAAGAGTCTGATGGACGTATGCAACCAAGTAACTGGTTTCAACCTTCTGCCCCGATTAGCACCAACCACAACAATTACAATAAATGCTTAAAACAAGACAAATGCTGTTTTTTTTTTTTGTTTGTTTGGTTTTTTTTTTTTTGAGACAAGGCTGGCCTTGAACTCGCAGCCATCTTCCTGCCTCAACCTCTCAAGTGCTGAGATTATAGGTGTGCACCACCACGTTCAGCAAATGCTAACATTTCAAACAGCAGTTGACCAAAACAATTTGGGACCAAAGAGTGCTTTACAAAGATTTTTGTACAATTATGACTTACTGTTCAAGGTTGAGCTTGTTGAATATCTCCACTGTTGTTTCTAGAACTTTATCAACATAGTCCACACGATCAGGGTAACATTTCATGGCAAGATTAATGAGAGAGACTTGTAAAGACACAACATCCTCTGAAGGCATGTCTTGTCTAGACTGGAATGTTCAGCAAATCATACAATTATAAAAATATCTACCAGCAGAGAAGTTTTAAAATTTTGGGAACACAGAAAAGTCACACAAACCTGTATCACTGTGGCCACCTGCTGTGAAAATATATCAAAAAGTTTAATGTCTGCTGGAATCCCAGGTCCATCTTCACGATGAGCAAATAAAGCTAATCTAAAAAAGGAAACAGCCTGAATTTTAAAAGACAGAGATCTGGGTAGTGGGATCACACATGACATGTTATTCTTATTGCTTTTCTGTATTTTCTACTAGCATATTTCTCCTAAAACATTAAAAAGGAGGGTTTTGAATGTACTGATCATTCTCTCACTTAATTTTTAACCAGTTCTGTCAGTGATGCCTTATGTCATCAGCTTTCTTACTTCATACCACACAAAACAGATTTTCAGAAGGCTGATTTTCCCTAACCTTCTGAAGCCTAATCAAATAGATATTGGTAATTAAAGTAAAAAATGTGTCTGACAGTCATGATTTAAATAAATTATCTTTAAAAGATAAAAAAACTTTAAGATATTGCAAAGTTTGACATGATTTAGATAAATTTTCTTTAAAAGAGAAAAAGAAAGACTAAAGACATTTAAGATACTGCGAAGTTTGAAACAGAACTTATTTCAAAAGGAATAAAGTTAACTGTTATTTCCTGTACCTCAAATAATAAAAAATCATGTCTGCTCCATTTCTCACAACTCAGGGTCACAACTCTGTCTACATTTTGTTACACAGAGAAGAATCACTGCTAGCTGGGGTAGCTAGGTGACATTACACCCTGCACAGAAAATCTACAACACTAACTTCCTTTAAGTGATCCCAATAAGCAAGTAAGTCTTTTTTTTCTTTTTCTGGTGGTATTGACGATTGAACCCAAGGCCTTTGCAGGCACTAAGTTATACCTCCACCTTCCCTACTCCCCTTTTTGAGACAAGATTTCACTGCACATTAAATTGCCCAGGCTGGGCTTGAATCTGGGATTTTCCTGCCTCAGTCTCTAAAGTGCTGAGATAATAGGCATGTACCACCATTCCAATTAGCATATAATTTTGCTGCACAGGTAGAGGATGAAACTGATACTTTGGAGAATTCTGCTATACAAATTCTCAGACTTTAAAACTAATAACTAGATAGTTATAAAACAAAACAAAAGGTATTTGTAGAAATAAATACTAAATTCACTATAGTTTAGACTTAGCATGTCCCCATGGACTCAGGTATCCAGAGGCTTTTGGAAGTGACTGGATAGCTGGCTTGGTGTTAAACAGACACGGTGCCCAGGAAAAAGTGGGTCACGGTTTCATGACCTACAAAGGTCCGATTCCCTCTCTTCTCTCAGCTTCCTGGCCGCCACATGTGAGCAGTTCTCTGCCCAGGCCCTGCTGCCATGCCGTCCTCCCTGGAAGCCTGCCAACTGTGGACTAACATCAACAGCCAAAATAAGCCTCTCTTCCTTTAAATCGAGGGTCTCAGGTATTTTGTTGCAAGAATAAGGAAAGTAAGGCAAACTCCACTTGGTTTTCTGGTTCATAACAATATGTATCCTCATAAGCAGGACATACATTATGCAGGACACATATACACATACTATTACTATTCTATATTATTACTACCATGTAGCATGCTTGCCAAGTAGTCACTCATTACAGCCATTACAAAATGACGTTTCATATTTTCAACTAGTCAAGAACAATGGCAAATAACTAAAACTTAAAAGATATTCACTTAATATATGTGATAATTTTTTTAAAGAAAATGTAGTTACAAAAATGATTACTTGAACTTTTTTGTGGTGGGGGCAAGCATTCTACCACTGAGCTACATCACTAGATACTTTTCTTTTAAGACAGGGTCTTGGTAAGTCCAGGCTAGCACTGAATTTTCTATCCTCCTGCCTCACACTCCCAAGATCTGTAATTAAAAATGTACACCACTACACCCAGGAACTGTGATTACAGATGTGTGCCACCACATTCAGGTACTTGAATTTTCTTTTCTTTTTTTTTTTTTTTAGCAGTGACAAAGTTTACTTGAAAAAGTAAAAGTGAAGAATGAGAGAAATTGACTTGGCAGAGTGCGCTTGGGCTGTGAAGACGAGGAAAAGGGAAGATAAAAGAACACCCTGGAGAAAGCAGGGAGGGCTACTGTGAGCAAAGCCAAGACAGTGAGCTCTTGTTGGCACCCGTGTCCCTACTTGAACATTCTTAATCATCTATATCTTATGGCTACTTAATGAAGGAAACTAAATCAAGTCAGTCTCCACTGAAAGTAAAATCATGGTGAAACATAATTGCCCTTCAGTGATTTTTGGACTTATAGAATTTAAACAATGGATCTGAACAACAATCCCTACATGTCAATTAAGCACATAAAAATACTACTCAACTTCATGACTCCTTCACAATTAAAGTTAAACCTCTCTCATACCTAAATGAAGCAAACACCTACTAGATATTCAAAGGAACAGAGCTAAACTACTTATAATTATATTAAAATCATTGATACAAGGATATAATAATTAATTCATTCATGGAAATCTTTTAAATTCATTATTCCCGTGTCAGAACATCTGCCCTCCAATGTTGGAAAGTCTTACCTATCAATTAAAGCAATGATTATATTTTTCACATTTACATTTTGGTGTAACTCAGCACAGGCCCGAAGAAAAGGATTCAAAGTCTGGAGATGGAATTCATCAGGAAAAACCTAAAAATAAAATAATAATTGATACAAATAGAAGTATTCCAGATAACATTCTGAACTCACAAATGGCATCTGTGGAAAAAAATTTTCATCTTATACAGCTACACTCAAATACATTATTTTTTTTAACCTCTTTAACATAGTTCAGAAATACTTCATTAACCAAAGTACATCTATAAAGTTAAGACGACCAAGAAGATAAGACTTTTAAGAGATAAAATAAATGCTGCTTCCTGTACACAAACAACATACTCACGGAGAGAGAAATTAGGGAAACATCATCCTTCACAATAGCATTCAAAAAAAGGAAATACTCAGGAATCAATCTAACAAAGGAAGTAAAAGATCTATACACTGAAAATTACAATACTCTGAAAAGGGAAATTGAAGAAGATATCAGAAAATGGAAAAACATCCCTTGCTCATGGATAGAAAGAACCAACACAGTGAAAATGGCCATACTCCCAAAACTGTTACACAGATTTAATGCAATCCCAATCAAAATATCATTAGCATACCTCATAGATCTACAGAAAACATTCTTAAAATTCATTTGGAAACAGAAGAGACCTAGCATAGCAAAGGAAATCATGGTCAATAAAGGCAAGGCAAGAGGCATCACAATTCCTAACTGGAAATTATATTACAAAGCTACTGTGATAAAATCAGCATGGTACTGGCAAAAAACAGATCTGAGGATCCGTGGAACACATTAGATGGTACAGACATACTACAAACACACTCCATCATCTCATCTTTGACAAAGGAGCCAAGTATGTTTACGGGAAGAAAGATTGCCTCTTTAATAAACAGTGCTGGAAAAACTGGCTGCCTATAAGTCAAAGACTAAAACTAGACCCATGTCTATCACCATGCACTAAAGTCAGAATGGCTCAAAGATCTAAATATCAAAACAGAAATACTAAATCTACTGGAAGATAAAGTAGGTAGAACCCTTGAAGACATAGGGGTAGGCAGAGCTCATGAGCAAAACGCCAACTGCATGAGAAATATTTCAAAGAATCAACAACTGGTATCTCAACTTATTAAAAAGTTTTTGCACATCAAAAGAAATCACCAACCATGTAAAAAGACAACCCACAGAGTGGGAAAAAATTTTATCCAATAGTCCCTCAGAAAAATGACTTCTATCTAGAATATATAAAGAATTGAAAAAATCAGGATCCCCCACATTCAAAGACCCAATCCAAAAATGGGCATCTGAGATGAATACACGTCTCAGATGAAGAAATACAAATGGCAAATAAATATATGAAAAATGTTCAACAACATTGGTCATTCGAGAAACACAAATTAAAACAACACTGAGATTCCATCTCACTCCAGGAAGAATGGCTGTCATCAAGAAATCAAACAATGACAAATGCTGGTGGAGCTGTGAGGAAAAAGGAACTCTTTTCCACTGTTGGTGGGAGTGTAGACTAGTGCAACCACTGTGGAAATCAGTGTGGAGATTCCTCAGAAAACTAGGATTAGAGGTCTCATTTAACCCAGCTATCTGCCTTCTGGGTATTTTCCCAGAAGAATTAAAAACATCATACCACAGCAATATATGTGTACTTGTGTTTATAGCAGCAGAATTTTTAATAGTTAAATCTTGGAAACAACCCAAATGTCCATCAACCAAGGAATGGATAAAAAATATGTGGTATTTTTATACAAGGGAGTACTACTCAGCTATAAAGATGGACAAACTCGAGGCTTTTATAGGTAAATGGATGCAACTTGAGACCATAATTGTAAGTGAAATAAATCAGACTCCAAGCATAAACATTGTATTATCTCTCCCTAGAGTAAGAAACTGAAACAGCAAATAAGTTCCAAAATGTTTATGTGGGGAAAAAAAAAAAAGATCCAAAATGTACAATACAGACTGTGAAAGGGGAGGAAACTGCTCAAATGGAAAGAACAACTGGGATGGGGGAAAGGAGAAAAAGGAAAAGAAAATGTATACATATATGCATACACGCACACATACACACACATATATATATATACACTAATATACATCATACATACAAGATAGCTAAGATAATTATACTACTAATTTCCAGTAGTTCAGTGAAAAGAACAGTTTGTGCTTATACTGCTTGATCATTTTTTCATGCCTGTATTTTGTAATCTGAGCAACTACTTTGAAGATAACAATATGCAATATATTAATCATTGTTAATTTCCTATTATCTTGTTTTGAAATTCTCCAGGCAGTTTTTTCCCTTTAAAACAAAAAATAAAATAAAATGAAGTAAATGCTGCCACCTACCTGAATAATACACTCCATGAGATATTCTTGAGCCAAAGCATCCCTACAATTCACAACCTGCTCCAATATGCCAGTTAAAACAATCTAAGAAAAGAGCAAAGAAAAACATGCTATGGTAAAAAGACCATTTTGAAAATTCTAAGCTACACCTCTAAACAACAGACTAAACTAACTTGGAAATCGAGTATACTTTAGACTATTTTTACTTTTTTTTTTGGTACTGGGACTCAAATTCAGGACCTTGTACTTGCCAGGTAGGCACTTGTGCCACTGAGCTAAATCCCTAGCTACAATTATTTTTAAACTTAAAATTTCACAAAAAAAATTCTGGGTTCCTATTTAATGTAAAATTCACATAAAAGGAAGCTTTTGCTAGCCTAGCCCTCCCTGTTTCTGAAAATAAGTTTGCTGCACACAGCCTGCCTCTCTATTGTCTGCCTTTGCATGTATGTGTTGAGCTTACTTGCTATACACCACACAGCTTAAAAAGCCAGATCATATTTACCATCCGGTTCTTTACAGGAAGTTCGCTGATTCTTTCTTTTACTTACTTCCACTGATCTTCAACAGTCCCTTTTGCCACCTACGTTTTATGAGTCCATCTACACTAAAGTGTGTCAATCTCACACTATTTTCACTCTATTTTAGATTTTGAATCTGCATTGTCTGAGTACTCCAACTTTGTTCTCTTTCAAAACTGTTATGGCTGTTCCAGGGACTTTGCTTTTTCTTTCTTTCTTTTTTTTTGGTACCAGGGATCGAATGTATGACCTTGTGCTTGCCAGGCAGGTGCTGTGTCACTGAGCTAAATCCCAGGCCCTTGTTCTTTCATATAAATTTTAGAATTCAACCTGTTGATGTCTACTAAAAAGACTGCTGGAATTTTACTGTTTATTTTTAATTAGTATATATTTGTGCCTTTTCCCTTTTTCCCTCCTCCTTCCTGTTCCTCTTCCCATATGGACGTATTCTTAATTTCCAGTATCTATCCATCATTTTGTTGGCTTACCCTTAAGGTTTCTCATACAACAGAAATAATGTGATATTTAAATTTGTGTGTCTTATTTATTTCACTTTAAATTACAATCTTGAAGTACAACCATTTACCTACAAATAACTCGTTTATCCTTTTTATGGCAGAGTAGTAATCCACCGAATATAAATACCATGTTTTCTTTATCTGTTCATACATTGATGGGCATATGGGTTGTTGCCAAGATTTAGCTATTATAAATTGAGCCTTCTGGGATTTTAAATTGAGATTCCACTGAATTTATAGGTTAATTTATGGAAAACTGCAATCTTATCCCTATTGAATCTTTCAAACAACAAACATGATACATTTCTTAGCTCTGAGTTTTCTTTGATAAAATCATTTTCAAATATTTTCAATGAAAATACAAAAGTATTTTAAAAATCAGATTTCAAAGGAATCCTTCTCCACCACTGGTGGGAGTGTAAACTGGTACAACCACTGGAAATCAGTGTGGAGATTCCTCAAAAATTAGGACTAGAAGTTCCATTTGACCCAGGTGTTCCCCTTCTTGGTATCTTCCTGAAAGAATTGAAAGCATCATACCACAGTGATTAATGCACACCTATGTTTATAGCACCACAGTTTGTAATAGCCAAATCTTAGAAACCGCCCAAAGGCCCATCACCTGGTAAATGGATAAAGAAGACACGTTTTTATTTTTTTTTTATACAATGGAGTACTACTCTGCCATAAAGGAGGATAAACCTGAGACATTTCTGGGTAAATGGAAGCATCTAGTAACCATACTCTTTTAAGTAAAATAAATTGACATGTGTAAATACCACATTGTTTCTCTGGTATGAGAAACCAAAAGTGTAAATATGGGTCAAAATGTGTAACAGGTATCCTAAAATAGAAAGAAAATGTTCAAATGGGGAAGGGAACACAGGAGGAGGGAAAGGGGAAAGAAAGAAGAGAAAGTAGGAAAAAAGAGAAAAGAAAAAATGGAAACAACTTTTGTAAATGGGAAGGGGAGGAGGGGTTGAAGGAAGGGGAAGGGAAAGGGAAAAAAAAAGGAAACAAGTTATATCATATACAAGTACAAATTCTCTTTGACGAATGTGGTTATATACACCTAAAATGTACCAATAAAATCTGATTGTAAAAAAAAAAATCAGATTTCAGTTTATATCTTACAACATAAGAAAGGTGAGAAGCAAAACAATACAAACCTGTTTGTAACGTTCCACATTTACACCTTCCAACTGACTGAGGCGCACCAAATTTGTTCCTACTAAAATTCTCAGTTCTTGTCTTTCTCGTTCTCTTTTTTCTCTATCTCGACTATGTCCCTGGTGTTGCATCCGCACCCAAAGCTTGTTCATTTCTGCAAAGTTGAGGAGTACAAAATCCATGGAATCACTGATATCCCCAGTTGTTTCCTCACTGCAAAAAGAAAGTTGGAAAAATTCTCACACGGGATGCAAACTCGGGGTCAACTTAACTACGATCTGCCTTTATTCATTTCCTTTTAATGTCTGTAATACATCAATGCTTTATAAAAACCACTTCAACTTCACTGGTTTTGAGTGAATTCACAAGGAAAATAACAACAACAACAATACCAGAGAGAGGATACAATACAAGTTAAGGGAACAAGTGACTCTTCCCAACTCTCTACTTTGGGCCAACCAGAACAGTTCTTACAACTCCCTTAATTCAAAAAGCCTAAAAAGTCTGACACTTGTGTACTGCTAAGTACTTCATTTTCTAACTACATCATGGTTGAATATTTTGTTTTCACTTGCAATGTAACCTCAGAAGAAAGGTTTTCCTACCTTATTTTTCGATGTATCTTATATGCTTAATATTAAAAGAGTAAAATTGTAAAAAAGCAAATAACTATATCACTTTTTATCCATAGTTAAATGTTTATCCTTTCTGTACTGCTTATTCTGTCAAATACGTGGTAAAATGTTGTTACATATTGTTCTTATAAATAGAAATTACTGTAGAAATCATGATTAATATACTTTAGAAATAAAATGGATAGGCCAGGCATGGTAGTGCATACTTATAATTCCAGCACTTGGAAGGCTGAGGCAGGAGGATCACTGCAAGTCTGAGGCCAGTCTGGGCTACAATGTGAGCTCAAGGCCAGTCTAAATTGCATAGTGAGACCCTGCCTCAAGTAAAACAAAACAAAACAAAACAAAACAAAGGACAAACTTTTTTAAAAAGAAATTAAATTCTATAACTCAGGGACCATTTGACGATAACAACTAGTTGAGCATCTACTATTGCTGTGGGGGAAAAGTACAGTGGACTTGGACACTGGAATAGTGGTTACACAAGAGATAGGAGTCTCAATGAATAACTTTTTTTTCTTTTTTGACGTTAATACCTTACTTCTGTGTACATAGGTAATTAAAATTACTTACATTCTAGGGTAATAGCACTCTATAAATTATAAAGCTAATACAATCACAAAAGCCGTACTTTCAAAGAATATTTAATGTAGTGCTCTAAATTATATTAAATGAAAGAAGCAGATTCTAATAATCCAAAGACACAATTTGCGTAAGAGTATATGTTAGATCATCCACATATTTTGAAGAGTTCTATTATTGCATTAGAAATCTACACACAAAATGCTACCAGTGACTGATTAGGTGGGTGAATTACTGATATTTATTTTATTTCTGTACACTTTTCTACACCTTAAAAATAAATCATTATAAAAAAATTACAAGTAAACCAAGAAAGAAAATTAATTACTCTGTTGGCTCTCCTTCATCAGGTAAAATGTTTCTGGTACACTGAAGAAGATAATTTCGAAGAAATAACCCCCTCAATGGATGCTGTACACCACGGCACATTTCTACCAAATCTTTCAAAATATCTTTCCTGGATTGAGGAAATGACTTGACATACACAACTCCAACTGTGATCAAGAGATAACTAGGAAAATTATGAAGAAACATTTGATTAGAAATAAAATACTCAAATCAAGAATATGATTATGTCCAAAAATACCATACACAAGCATACTGTATAAACAAGACAGGAATCATGTTGTTCTCTCCTGCATTATGAAGAAATATCATCGGATTTAAAAATATAAGCACTAAACTATAAAAAACAAAGCAAAAGTAAAATATCCATTGATCAATTGATAGATTAATCTTCCCACATATCCATGCAGGATCAGGATATGTTTAAAGATCCCCAGTGGATTACTGAAACTGCAAATATAGTATATAAAGTTTACTTTATAAATTAAGGCACAGTAAGGATTAACAATAATAAAACAGAACAGTTATAACAATGTACCACAATAAAAGTTATGTGAATGTGGTCTCTCACTCATATGGCATTGTACTCACCCTTCTTGTGATGATGTGAGATGGTATAGTGCCTACGTAATGAGATGAAGTCAGGTAAATCATGTGGGTGTTCTGGGTAAACTATTCGGTAAGGGTTACCTGAACACAAGCACCGTGATAACATGTAAGTTGTTCTGATAACCCAGATCTCTACTGACTAACAGGTGAATGGCATATAAAGTGCAGATAAGACAGACAAAAGGATGGTTCACATTCTCA
Organism: Dasyprocta punctata; assembly: GCA_004363535.1. NCBI lineage: Eukaryota > Metazoa > Chordata > Mammalia > Rodentia > Dasyproctidae > Dasyprocta > Dasyprocta punctata. Next base: position 34,387 of record RJWM01007569.1, on the reverse strand, counting down.
GTGAGATAATACAAGATTTCATCACACTACCCAAAAAAGAATGCAATTTAAAATTTAGTTATTTCTGGAATTTTTAATTTAATATTTTTGGACCCTGATTGGTAGTACTAAAACCATGGATAAGAGGGGATTCCTTCATATAGATATATATACCACCCATAGACATATTAAAAAGAAAATAACTGCCATATTAATTTTTTTAGTAGTCAAAACACTTTAAATATATCTGATCCATTTTTTTCTATTTCTGAACTTCCTCAAATGTATCTATATCTACTATATATCTATAAAAAACAAATTTACTTTAAAACTTATTGGTTAAATTATTAAATACCCTTAAACATTTTTTTTTTCCAGAAAAAGGATATAACATCAAGAGGGAAATGCAGGTATAAAGGTCCTCAGCTTCTAATTACTTACAGCCTTGGGATAATGTTTCCAGCATATTGTACAAGTTCATAGAGATCTGCCACTTTCCTTCCTTTAGCAAACTCATCTGTTAAGTAGACCTCCAAATAGTGCAGTTCATCAGAAATAGCCATATCTTTAAATTATAATTAAGGATTCAAATAAAGACAAGCCAACCTAAACAAAACTCTGCAACTTGTTGAAGACATTAAAACTGTTGGTTAGGTATCTTAAATTTTGTCTCCTGAGAGAGTATTTAAGGCAAAGATAGAATGTCAGTTGGGCTTTCCTTACATTAAAATAAAGATTTTCATACAGGTGCATGCACCTGTAGTCCAAATATCCAGGAAATTGATTTAGGAGGATTCTGAGGCTTTGAGCTCAGGAGGTCAAGACCAACCATGGGCAACAAAGCAAGATTCTATCTCTAAATGAGCAAATAAATTACAGACAGAATTTTTAAACAATCATGGGCAAACAGTAAGAGTTCATCTCTAAATAAATGAACAGACAAATCAACAGATAATTCAAAGGATATTCAGTCAAACAAAGCAGCAAATAAAATGGTTCCCTGTCAAATTGCTGAAGAATTTTGAAATAGTAAATAATTGAATTCCTTTCCATTTCTGAGACCTGCCTAGCAAAATCTAAGCATTGAAGAATCAACTGCCTGATGGTCTCAATACCCTTCAGGAAAGTTCTAAACTTTAAGATACAGTACCAATCCATTTGAAGAAGTTTAAGCATAGAGCTCAGGTTTTACCTCTGTGGTAGAATACCTGCTTAGCATGCATGAAGCTCTAGGTTCAATCCCTAGTAGAGCTGGGTGTGGTGGCACATGCCTGTAATCCCAGCATTCCGAAGGCTGAGGCAGGAGGATCACTGCAAGTTCGAAACCGGCTTGAGCTACAAAGTAGACTAAAAGCCAGCCTGAACTGCATAGCGAGACCCTGTCTCAAAAAGACAAAAAATAAATAAATAAATAAATTTTAAAAAAGCCCTAGTAGAACAAAAAAGTTTAAAAAGAGACATTCTTAGCATATCTACATGGAGAAGTACATTTAGCAAATATAATGAATATTATAACTGCAGAAAACTTTAATAGAAAAAAATTAGACTCATCAAGTATAGCCCAAATGTTTATTCTTCAACATTCAAAAGATACAAAGTTCGTAGTAGCTCTTTGGTGATAACATAGAAGTCCGGAGTTCACCAAGCATATTAGATGCATGTTTTAGAGCATCCATAAGCTTGTTTTTGTCCTACGGAAATACCAAAGGAAATATTAAGAATGTTTAATTTAAAGAAACACTTATCTGGGTTATAAAAACTCTAAGTTAAGGGTTTGTTACACAGTTTTAAAAGTATACAGTACTTGAATTGTTTTAGCCACATAAAAACCAACTTTAGTTTCTCCTTGTGTTTTCTCTGCTGAAAAGAAGACACACGATTCCTCACCAGTGCTTCAACATTTGGCAAGACTACGATTACATATGTAGGATTGGAAACTCCTTACTATAACTTTTTTAACCTCTAGAGGCTAGCAAATTAGCTCTACTAATTCACATTTTATCTGCAATTCAGAGGACTGGCATACTAATAGTTTTGAAACAAGATATTATCCTGATGATGGCTTTACAACGGGTTAAGGACTATTCTGAGTGACTTTCCATGCAAATTTGCTTTTGACCTGTATTCTTTAAATCCTTACCATGTCCATTTAACTCATAAATATTAATAATTCCTTGAGATACAGCAAATACTATCCATAACAGAAAGAAAAAGAAACAAACAATAGCAAGCCCGTTTTTTTTCCCCATTCCAAGACACTTTCTTTCCAAATTTGCAAGGAAACCAAAACAGTTAAGATATAAGAGCATAACCCTAAACAGAAAATATAAGACACTTGACAAAGGTAAGATGATATCACAACAGCAACATGGCTTAAGCTACCAGCCTATTTGGTTCAAGTCCTTAAATTTAATCCCCTGAAGTATCTATACAGATTATCTCTTACCTTTTAGAATATAAAAATATATAAATAGGAAGAAGAATAATTTTAAAGCTAGTTTTTACAATAAATATATTTATTCAAGATGAAAAAGTTTTCAAGATAAGTTAAAGTGAACATATATAAATCCACTCATTCAACAAATATTTATTGAGCATACATTACATTAGGTGTCAAGTACTACTCAGATTTGAGGAACAAAACCAAAAAATGCTAGGAATTCAAGTCAGACAGACATTAGTGTAAATACACAATGACACACAAGTGTAAATAAAAGGCAGGTACTCTCACTCTTTTGAGCTTATATTCCAGTAGAGCAGATAATCTGAAACCATGTATACACACACACACACACACACACACGGATATATACATATTTATGTTTGTGAGTAAAAAGGTTCTCTGTTGAAACTGCTCACACAGGGCCTAAAGAATGGAGCCTGAAAACAGATTCTGGTAGACACTGAAAATCGGATTTATTAAAAGCAGCAGTGCTACACAACTCTAGAAAACACTGTAGATGCTTCCTTAGGAAGCTGCGGTCTACACCTGTATGTCACACTTGTACTCTTACCAAGCATCTCTTCATCTGGAATGACTGAACCTTTACAGCCTGTATGGCTTCATCCAGGAGTTTCTCCTGTTCATCCTGAGGTGACTGCTGTGTCGTAGGCTGAAAATATTTTTAAAAACACTTCTATTAATGTCTCATAAGCACTTTTTTCCTAACAAATGTCTGATGTCCATAGTTTAGCCAAGACTTTCATATAACCCTCATTTCAGTTTTATATCTCAAACCAATGTTTCAAATTTTGACAACTATGAAGTGACTTAACCTCCTTTTAGCAGGTTGGCTTTAAAGAAACTAGCGGTAGTAGCTCATGGCTGTGTTGTGCTACTATGCTCTGAAACCAATCAGAATGTAGCCATCAATCTAATCCTTGTGACAGGTAATAGTTTAACCCAAATCTCTAAATGCCTCTCTTTCCCTCTCAACTATTTTTTATCTGTATTTTAGGCTATTCTTAAGCAATACATAAAAAAGAACTAAACAATTTGGAAATAAAACAACTGAAATTAATTTTTAGCAATTTACATTATAAAATGACAAAGAATACTCTTCTCAAATATCTCATTTATACCATTTAAAATATACAGCTAATAAAAAGACATAGCTATAATGGACAAAATACATCTACTCTTTTCAGGCACTGGCAAAAATCTGCTTGTAAAATGAATTAGCTTTTGCTGTCAGGTAGAGTCAACTACTCCTTAATATCATATTAACAGTTTACATTTCTATTACAGAAATACAACACCTTATAAATAATGGTCATTTTTAAATCTTTGAGACCCAATGTACAATGTACACAAATATTCAATGCATGCATAAGCTGGTTTTAGAACATTTTATTATATACATTTAATGAAAATCACTAAACATTAAAAGACGAATGCATAAACAACTAGTTCATGTATAAACAGAATACTATTCAGTCATACAAAGAAATGATGTAACCAAATGTGGTAGCACGTTTGTAACCTCAGTACTGTGGGAAGCCAAAGCAGGAGGATCTCAAGTTTGAGCACAGCCTGGGCAAACCAGCAACCTGGCAAGATGTCACAAAATCCAAAAAATAGGAGACAGGGATTTAGCTCAGCAGCAAAAGCTCCTGACTGGCAAACGCAAGGTCCTGAGTTCAAACCCTGGTACCCAGACAGAAAGAAAGAAAGAAAGAAAGAAAGAAAAGGCCAGGGATTTAACTTGGTGGCATAAGCACCTGTCTGCCAAGCACAAGGTTGTGAGTTCAATCCCTGGTACAAAAAAAAAAAAAAAAAAAAAAAAAAAAAAAAAAAAAAAAAAAAAAAAAAAAAAAAAAAAAAAAAAAAAAAAAAAAAAAAAAAAAAAAGAAAGAAAGAAAGAAAGAAAGAAAAGAAAGAAAGGCAGGCTGGAGATATAGCTCAGTATGAAGCTTCTGGGTTTGATCCACTGTTCCAAAAAATGGGAGGGGGAGGGCACAAGTAAGTATTGATAAATGCTACATGAATGAATCTAGAAAACATGTTAAGTGAAAGAGGCCAGACTCAGAAGGTCACATACTGCATGATTCCATTTATTTGAAATATACATGGAAACATAAAGCAGATCAGTGGTTACTAGCAGAGATACAGGAGGAGTTACTGCTCGTTGAGTACAGGGTTTCCTTCTGAGGTGATTTAAAAATGTATTAAATATCACTGAATTGTTCATTTCAAAATGGTTGACTTTATGTCAATTTCAGCTTAATTAAAAAAAGACAAAATGCCTATTACATAATGAGTTAGAAAAGATAGAAGGCAAAGACCAATAAACATGAAACTAAAGCCTGATCTATTTCATACCTAAGACAATCAAATCAACATTTAATTTGAAAATTAACAAAGAAATATAAACCACACAAAACCTACTTCCAAACCACAATGACTTGAAAACCTAAAAACATTCTCGGTTTAATTTTTAAAAGAGAAAAATAGTAATTGAATAATGAGCAATGCTGTGCACCTCCCTTTATTACTTTTTGCACCACAAACTTCCCATAAACTGAGTTTACCCATAATCACCCTTCTTCAGAAGCATAAATAAATTTCAAAGAAAAAGTAAGGTGTCCTTTAATCTCAAAGACAGTATTACTTTGTATAGCAGAACTATTAATATGCTGGTTTCAGAGGTAAGCAGGACAATAGCATCACAAAATGTACTACTCGTTCCAGGCTAGACCTCTGAGCACTTCAGTGAAACCAAACTATTGTCTGATATTTTTTTGGCTCCTTATTTCTGGATGAGACAGGTTTAATAGCAATTAGAATTTCATTAAGTTGAAAGGTCAGTTTAGAAATAAGCAATGATACATGACATTTTATAAGAGCCAGATTTATCGCATTCATACTGTTACACAGTCATTATCACCTTCCACTTCCACAATTTTTCCTTTTTTCCAAATGTATCCATTATGTATCTGTTAAAAATGTGTTAACACAGGATCATTCCTCAAGCAATTCTTTTTCTCTAAGTTTGGCTACTCTAAATATCTCACATAAGTGAAATCACACAATATTTTGCCTTTTGTGTCTGACTTCTCACCTAGCATACTGTCTTCAAGGTTCATCCATGGTGTAGCATGTGTTAGATCTGTCATCATTTTTAAGTCTACTATTTGTATATACCACATTTTGTTTATTCATCCATCCATCAATGGACATTGCACTGTTTCCACTTTTTAACTACTATGTTTAATAATCTTTATTATCTGGCAAAAAAAGAGATCATAAACAGTTCAAAATATTTGCATAGAGTGACTAGAGCCATGTTTTATAAGCGAATGAATAAAATTCTAGCAAAATTGTTTTGCATCAAATAAGCTTATGGTTATAAAATATAGAAAATGAAGAAAGAAAACTTATTATACACTAGGCAACAAATGAAAACATAAAGCTATAATAAATATATTCTTATATGTTACCGAGATGATCCAGCTATGCTACAAATGGCTATTCTAAAACTACTTGTGATGCTGGGGAAATGCTCCACAAAGGAGAATCAATTGAATATTCTAGCATTAAATACAAGACAGGTAACCAATAACTCTTCACTTATGAAAATGGATTTCCACGTGCAAATAAATCTATACTTAACAGTCCATCAATCAAAGAAATGTATAGAATCAAGATCTAGTAAACATCTGTGAATAGGAGAATTTTAGCTTGAGAGTTGCAAACAGCCCTCCTACATCTACACTGTTATGAAGTGCAAAAAAAGTAAGGTCATTATGAACTGACCATTTATAAAACTAGTCTACTTAAAAAATGTGCTTTTGCTTCCTCTTCTATAAAATAGGTATAGTAGAGTCTTTTTATTTATTTATTTACTTTTGGTTTTTTGAGACAATGTCTCGCTGTGCACTCCAGGCTAGCCTTGAACCATGTAGCCCAGACTGGCCTCAAACTCATGGGATCCTCCTGCCTCTGCCTCCCAAGTGCTGGGATTACAGGCGAGCGAGTAACACCGTGCCCAACAAGTAAGAGTACTTTTCTCCCTGTTATGAGGAATAACCTCCACCCATTACAGCAAAGTATCTGTTGGTCAATTTCCCCATTCACAAGCTGCATGTGTAATTAATATTATAATGCAAAACAACTGTAATATGAAAACTAATCCTATAAAGATATAGAATTCTATCATGTTAATAAAAGTGCTGTTTAAGAAATGATGATATGGCACAAATTAACAATTTGTAGGGAAGTGGGCATGGTGGCACAGGTCTGTAATCCCAGCACTCAGAGGCTGAGGCAAAAACATCCTGAGCTTAAAGCCAGCCTAGGCCACAGTGGGAAACCCTGTCTCAAACAAACGGAAAACCCAAAACAAAACAAAACAATTTGTAGAGAAAATTAAAAATGATGACAAAATGTGAACTTTAAAACATAATATGGGTTAAAACATAAAGGGTTGGTGATATAACTCAGTTGTAGAGGGCCTGCTTGCCTAGCAGACTCAAGGACCTGGGTTTGAACTCCAGTACTGCAAAGGGGAAAAAGCAAGCAAGCAACAACAACAACAACAACAACAAAAACAAAAACAAAAACAAAAAAAAGAGAAAAACCCACCCATGATATGACTACCAAACTTGTGCTAATTTACTTATACCCATAGGAATCCTATGATGGAGCACACCATGAACACACATTTCTCAGTTTCAACTACTAGCAGTATCCTTTCTTCTCCAGATGAATTTCTGCCCATCCTTTTTAGTGTTTGTTCATAAGCTACTTCTTATAGTCTCTCCTGATCTCCCCAGGCAAAACTCTTTCCCTCCTTAACACAAAGCACTGAGTTGACAGTGTTATCAAGCAACCCTCACGCTGTATTAAAGTAAATGCCACAAGTATGCCTCTTTCACCAGTTCATACCTACTACCTAGCACAGTCAATGAGACTGAACGCACACAAGATTTTTGGTTTACTGAATAGGACTGTAGATTCTTAGGATGGGGAAGGGTCAAAATGACCAACTCTTGAGTTTAGACGCAAAAGTGAGACTCAAAGGCTGAGCACTTGCCAAGTCATAAAGACAGTAGCTGTGACAGGACTGACACGTAGATAGGTTTCCTTTCTCAATAAAATTCATATGGACAGGACTATGTCTGGCTCACTGGTCCAACCTGTTTTGCCCAGCACAGAACTGGAGTGTATAACAGACCTTTAATTAAGAGCTTTCTATTAAAAAAAAACTATCAATGTCGACACACAAATGTTGAGAAACAGACAAATCCCTAAGTTAAAATTTTACATTGGCCATGCATCAATTCTCAGTTGTAAAAATTCTGAGAAATGAAAAAAGAAATCACCTCTTAAGGCAATATATTATGTGCAAATATTATATGTCCAAGATTTAATCCTGATTTCTATTATTAGCACATTTAAATTGAAATCTGGGCCCAGGCTGTAGGGTTTCAGAAGTTCGTCTACAAAGAATGAATAATGAGAAAAAACTGTCATACCAACATCCAAAAATAATATTTATACAGCGCAGTCTATATCAAACGCTAATAAAATACAAGTGACAACTTGTCTTGGCGGAAACTAAACCCAGAATTCACATTTTGAGGAAGTTCAAGTTTATTAGCCAATGCCACACCAGGAATTGCTGCCTTAAGAATGACTTCCATCAAGTAAAACATTTAGATTTCAGCAACGAGCAGCGCTAGAGTCCCTATTGAACAAACGCGAAGGGAAAAGAGCAGTCTCTTTTGGGACTGTCAGGATTAGTGGAAGAAACAGGAGTTCTTCCAGGCAGATATTTAGAATTCACAAGGGGAAAAGAAAAGCAGGAACCACTACTGCCCCCCTGGAAGATACTTCTGGCAAAAAAACCGCGATGGGACAGTCCGGACACAGCCAAGCAAGCATCAAAGTGGAAACGCACCACCTGGGCGGGTACCAGGGCCACCTCAGAGGCTCCTCTCCCGCACTACCCCCGACCCGCCGGCAGTTCGGCCCTGGCACTCGGACTCCCCTCCAGGAAGGGACACACCGGTGATTCCACTCACGAGGCAGCCGCGGACCTTCAGTGACGCCTAGAGCCCCCGGGCGAGACCTCGCCTTGGGGAGGCGGCCTCATATCAGACCAACGGTTGAGGCCAGGAGCCGCCGCCCACCGCGGCCGGGATCGCCCTGCTGCGGCCTCCCTCGCCTGTCCCCTATCCGTAGGCCAGGCAGGGCAGGCCCTGGCCTCGATCGCGTTGCGGGGTCCCTGTTCCGCACGCTGGGCTCCAGACGGCGGGAGGAAACCGGGGCTGCAAGAAGGGTTAAGCCAGGCCCGCCGCCCCTCGACACTCACCATGGCGACTCCAGTAGCCCGCAGCAAGCAGTACCCACCGCGCTGGAGCCTCCCGGGTCAGGTGACGCCCAGGCTCCAGCCCCGCCCTCCCTAGCCTCGCCCTCAACCTGCAGATGGCTTCTCGATTGGCTCGTTTCTAGGGACCAAGTCTCGCGTGTTTATTGGTCCTTGTCACTCAACGTAGGACTGACGGGTCTGGGTGCCCGGTAATTGCTCCATAGTGTGAGTGGGCGGGCCGGTGCAGGGCAGTGACTATTGTTCAAAGAGAGGCAGGAGGGAAAGGCGATATTTAAAAGTTTGTTACAAAAGAAGGAATAGGAAAAGGAACAGTCTGACCACATTAGGGCCGCCCCGGTAAGTTCACTCGTGGCGCGCATGCGTAGAACATAGACCAGGATTGGTCTGTGGGACGGCCTAAATCCCTTGTTCCAACCAATCCAGGTGTGGGGAAGGTGGACCCTGCTCTCACTGGCCAGCCCTGGGTCTACGCGGGGGTTTTGGTCCGCGACAGCTGTTTAAGCGACTTGCTCTGGCCAGCGCCATGGGATCAGAGCTGATTGAGCGTCTCGCCCTTCGCTTGGGCCTCGCCGACCCCAGGGTACTAAGGTGAGTCTGTCGGGGAATGACCCCACCCGGGGGGTCTCTTCCTTGTGCCCTGAGCCGTGTCTAGGCGTGGCCCGCGCCTTTGCCGTGCGATGGGCGGGGCGGAGGTGACTAGGATGCCGGGGCCCGTGAGGCCAAGGCCTCGAGAACTTCCGGCCACCGACTCGCGCGAGAGGCCAGAGGGCGCCTGTTGACGTCCTCGGGAGCGACTGGCGCTGTGGGCTGCAGGGTGGTGGGCAAAGGTGTGAGGGTCGGAGAACTTGGGTCCTTCCGCAGGCTCTTCCTGAGCGCTTGTTGATGGGGATCCAGGCAAGAGCTGTGGGAGTTTAAACGCTGAATGGGTGCCGCGCTGGAGCACCTGTGGGGAGACCTGACCTTTTGATACAAAGTCAGGAGAGGCCCCGAGGAGACATTGCTCTGAGACCTGGTTGACATATAGTGCCAGCCATGGGTAGGTGTGGAGGGCTGTGACAGAAGCCTTGAGAAGAGAAAGATTTTTGCAAGCACAGCGGTTCTCAGGTGTGGGTCCGGGACCCGCAGCAGCAGTATTGTCTTAGCACTTGCTATAAATGTAGTCTTGAGCTCCATCCCAGACTGCTAATCAGAAACTGGTGATGGGACCCAGCACCTGTTTTCACAAGCCCCCCAAATTTTTATCCAATAAATTTGAAAAACAGTGATGAAAAGAAGGCAACCTGGTCTAACCTGCTGTCTCTCTGATTGTTTCCGCTTGTTCGGTAATGGGAGAAGGAAAGGATTGTTTTGGGAGGAGCTAAGTTTCATCTTGCCTGAAGGCGCCTAGCTACTGTGGGGTCCCATGTCAGGGCCTTGGCCGTCCTGGGCACATTCCCTCCTCAAAGGATACGCACTTCATTCCCAGCCCCGAATAAATGCAGGATGAAGTCCACCAGGATATATTCATTGTTTATTAAGTGTTGGGCAGACTTTTGAAAGAGTTTTGGTGTACACATTGCCCTTACCAGGAAAGCAGAGGAGTACTTGCGGCTGTCCCAGGTGAAGTGTACTGGTCTGTCTGCACGTACCACGGAAACTAGCAATGCCATCATGTGCTTGGACCTTGCAGCTGCCTGTATGAAGTGCCCCTTGGACAGGGTGAGTGAGTCCCATTGAGCGTCCGAATAAAGTTTAACCCTTACATCTTGATTTTTGGTTGGGCTAGACCCAGGCCAAAAACTCATGTTCTAGAATTCTTATGGCTAGTCTCATGTTATTCTAGATCAATTTAAGGATCATTTTGTCGAGCCAATTGTAGTGGTGCTTGTCTGTAATACCAGCCCTCGAGAGGCAGAGGCAGGAGGATCACTGAGTTTGAGGCCAGCCTGGGCTACATAAGCAAGATCGAGGTCAGCCTGCACTACAGAGTAAGACCTTGTCTCAAAATAAAAGAATCATTTTGTCAAGTTGGAAAACAGTACTTTTTGCAGTGTTCTCTGTATTATCTAGTTTTCCTATTTTTCTTCATAGAGGCCATCTTCCATGTTGTTTTTTAGCAGTAGCCTCCTGAACCATATACTTTAAAACCTATGTATGATCACAATCTTTAAAGAAACGGCTTTGGAGTCAGGAAGAATCACATATTGAAGACATATCTAAATACCCTTTGCTAGTTCTGTGAACCACCAGTTTCCTTCTCCATAAAGTAGGATGAAATTGTTTATTTCGCTGAGTTACTGTGATTATATAACACCTGTAACACAGTACCTGTATCATAGTAGATACATTCATTAAGTAGTTCAAATGTTAAAACAAAGCTCTATTGTCTCCCATTGAAGTTTCCAGCCTTTCTTAAACTCTGATTTCAAACTACAGTGTTTACTCATCAGAGTTCTACAGTTTAATAATCTGTGATTTTAATGATGCAACACTTGGTTTTTCCAGGAATGCTCTTCTGGCAAACCCCTATTTGTCTTATGTGACCCCCCGCCCTCTCCCACACACCTTTGTTGCTACATCTTTTATGAAGCTCCTCTTGACTCTCCCAGACAGCTGGTTTCTCATAGTTGTTGATCTTTCTGTTTCTGTCCTTGTTTACCTGTTATACCTGTCCTCCTCCACATACACACTGTGCCCCTCCACTCTTATCACTTCTCTTAATCTTCCGTAAAATTTGCCCAGTGCCACATTTGTTGAAAAACAAGTCACCAGGTCTATCTCCCTCCTAGTTTTTTTCCTCCACACCTTGGATATTGGTACTGTATAACTATTTTAAAGTTAGCTGTGAACAATATGCATGAGTTTGATTCCCCAGTACCAAAAGTGCATATATATATATATATATATATATGCACATTACTGCCTTTCTATGGTGATTGCTGATTTTTATTAAATGAAGCTAAACCTTTGGGCAGAGTGACTTGCCACAGAATTAATTTTGAAAAGTTTATACCTCATATTAAGTGTTTAAGTGTGCTAATATAGAGAATTTAAGATTTGTATATTTTTCCTTTCAAAGGCTTATTTAATTAAACTTTCTGGATTGAACAAGAAGATGTATCAGAGCTGTCTTAAATCTTTTGAGTGCTTACTGGACATGAATTCAAATATTGGAATAAAAGACCTAGCTGTGCAGTTCAGCTGTACAGAAGCAGTAAACATGGCTTCGAAGATACTGCAAAGGTATAGGCATAAAGAACTTTAAATTTATACTGATAAAGCAAAATTATCTAGTGATCTGTTCTGATTCATTTTTAGTCTTAAATGTAAATAAAAACTGTTGAAAATAAAAAGGGATATGGGTGTAGCTCAGTGTGAAAGCCCTAGGTTCAATCCCCAGTACTGTGCCAAAAAGAAAAAAAGGAAAAAGGAACATGCTACAGTGACAGTATGTATCTGTCCTGCATTTTAAAACTTTGTAAGTTCTGTTTTGCATTTTTAGTCCCTTTTGAAATAATATTTTCCTTAAAAAATTTTTTTCCTGGTATTTATTTTTGTTGTACAAATTGATGGGGTATGGTGCGATAATTTGATAAACATGTACAGGTTTAAAGATCAAATCAGATAGTTAACATTTCCATGTTAAACTTTTAAAATTTTTTGTTTAACAAAATAATTGAGTCTATGGGGTATAGTATAATATTTCAATATAAGTATACCATTTACACTAATAAAGTCAGATAATTAACATTTTCATCTCCTTATCATTACTTGGTGTTTGGATCCTTGGAACTCCTCTCTTCTTGTGATTCATATAATATATATTACTGTAAATTATAGTCACCCCACTATTCTGTGCAACAGTAGAAGTTATTTTTGTGTGTGGCATTTTCTTACATGTGTATAACATATTTTGATCATATCCATGAAGTAATTTTCTGACAAATGATTCTGTAAACACTGTTGATCCCTAGCTATAAGACCAGTCTTCCGCAGACACAGCAAGTAGATCTTGACTTATCCAGGCCACTTTTCACCGCTGCTGCACTGCTTTCAGCATGCAAGTAAGTGTTCCTTTTAATTTTCAGAAGTTTTCAGTTTATAAATGGGGTGTTTAATTCCCAAAGAGTAATTCTAATTTAGTTGATTTCATTTCTGCGTATTTCCCCTCATAAATAGCATTAGGACTAGTGGCCAAGTGGCCAGATTTTCAGTTTAATTCTATAATGTAGCTGACAACTTGAAACTAGTATTGCCAGAAATGCAGTCACCAAGTGGTGGACATATATGTAAGCTGGGTATTGATTTCAAAGTCTACTTTTTATAAGTGATGAAATCTGTCAGAACAGTAGTCATGTGTGATTTTTCTAGTCTTATTTATTTTTTTTAATATGGAACACTTCACAAATTTGCGTGTCATCCTTGTGCAAGGGCCATGCTATCTTCTCTGTACCATTCTAATTTTAGCATATGCGCTGCCGAAGCAAACACTCTAGTCATATTTTTTAAAAAGTACTGACAGAAACTGTTCTTTAGTTAATTATAAAACATTTCGGTAGTAGTTTGTTGTATCTGAATTTTAAAATTGTGTGTTATCTCTGTATACTGAATTATCCTGGAATTACTTTTTGTTGCTGCCTCTTTCTAAAGTTGTCATCTTGCCTAAAATCTTCCTGGGGTGGGAGTGGGAGATAGTTGGCTATAAAGAATGAAGAAGTTTCTCACTACCTAGGCACTAATTTTTGGTGTGTTTGACTCTGTTCACATACCAAGGGCTGATTCATAGAAAATGTTTAAGTCAACAAAGATACATGCGTGTAAAGAGGGCGTGGAAAAATTGCAGAAAACTACAAATGGTCAAGTAACCCCACTTTTGAAGCCTTATTATGGTGAACAAAGAGAGGGGTGGATATAGGTCTGTTATACTGAATAAGATGTTTATGATTTTTATTAGTGTTTGCTATACATGATTTGGGAATGTTAGAGGAGGAGGAAGTGTGTTAATACTGTAGTATAATTATAAGCAGCATAGGCTAAAGTGACTTGAATACTTAAATGTATTGTGGTTATCATTCTGCAAATTAACATCTGAGATTCACTAAAAAGAGTTCTAAAAGGTATGAAGCTCTACAGCAAATGTAGTTTACTTTTTTTTTTTTTTTTGGTTACCAAGAATCAAACTCATGACCTCACCTTGCTAGGCAGGCATTGTGCCACTGAGCTATTTCCACAGCCCAGCAAATTAGTTTATCTGCCCCATTTGTTACAAAATAGATCCCATGTATATTTCAACTCCCGGTGTAATACATAACTAAATAAGGACCTTAAAAAAGGCAAATTTTCATGGTTCTAATGAAATAGATGTGAAATAAAGCAAACACTAGATAACTAGGGGCTCTCGATAAAGCATGGAGAAAAAGAAAGTAAGTTTATAATCTGGTTAGCCAAGGAAGAAAACCCCTGGTCACCAAAAAGCAATTTTTCAAATTCTTTTGTAGGATTCTAAAACTGAAAGTGGATAAAAACAAAATGATAGCAATGGCCGGCGTAAAAAAAGCTATATTTGAGCGTCTGTGTACACAGTTAGAGAAGACTGGACAGCAGATTGACAGTACGTATTCTGCAGTTCAAGAAAATGTAGACTTGCGGGGTGAGAGTTAGATGTTTTCAACTCGGCAAACTGGCTGCTTCCTGAATTCTGTGTTTAACATGGGCCAGATAGTTTTTAGTGACAAAAACTGATTTTTCTATTTTTCAAATAAAGTGGGAACTTTTTAGAAACCTATGACCCCACGAATCTTTGCATGGAGAATAGATTCTCTGTTAGCATGCTGTGATGTTAAATGCTAGTTTCCATACACATAAGATAGCAGAGAAGTGATTTTCAAGTTTTATAAGAGAAGCAGCAAGAAAAGGAAAGGGCAAGATCATTTGTCTTCTTTTGACCTAGTCTTTGGCCCATCAAGGTAACTAATGTTTGTTTATAAGCTAAAATATAGCCAAATACTAATATTGAGAAGAGGAGAAAAATTTGCCCACTAATACTTTTCTCTTCCCTTAAAGAAGAGCTTAGAGATTTAGCTAGTCCTCCACGGAAGAAGAAGAATACAATGGTTAAATCACCGGCAGAGGGTAAGTCTTACCAACACTATAATGATACTGATACTGAAATCAGTGCAGCATGATTAATGCAGTGAATAGTCCTGTGCTATTCTAGCAGCTCATTTGATCAATATTCCAAGCACTAATCAGTGGAAATAACAGAAGTATTGTGTAATTAAGAGTATATCTGAAGCCAAAGAGCCTGAGTATGAGTCTTTACCACAGTTAAAAGGAAAGCTTTAGACAAAATAAAGTTTGTAACAGTTTGAACCAAGAACAACTCATGAATTGGGCAGCACTCAAATCAGAAAGAGACTCAGACTGCTCAGACTCAGCTTTACGGCTTTATGAACTATGACTGTGCATTGGCTATATTTGGGCATGCCCTGAGGAGTTCTCTTATTGTAACTGACTGAAGCTCATTTTGTTTCATTTTCTTCTTAGTTACAAAAAATGTTTTCTGGTTAAGTTCTTGCTTTCTTACATAGGAACTCCCTCTACAAAGACAGTCTGGCTGGTGGCTTTTTTATTGGTTTAGCACCACTTATTGGCTGTATGAGTTTAAGAAAGTCATACAGTTTGTGAGATTTGCTAATGTATAAAATGTAATATTTGCACCCACTTCATTAGTATTGTGGTGAGGGTTGAATGAGATACAGTTTAAAGTGTTTGGTTCAGTGCCCATCAAGCACAAAGGAAGTGTTTGATAAATCTTAACTATTATTAGATGTGTTGAAATGCTGGAGTATAAGGAGAAGAAAGTGAGAGTTGCCATTTTATTTCAGTATCTTTTTCCCTACTACCTTAATTCAAGTAGGTACTTTGTACAAGTTTACTTCATTTCTGAACATATGAATTTTGAAATTTTGCTTTTTTTCCTCATAGAAATAAAGAAAGTAGAAGAAATTTCACATAAACCACAGAAAGATGAAGATGTGACACAGGATTATGAAGAATGGAAAAGGAAAATTTTGGAAAATGCTACCAGTGCTCAAAAGACTACAGCAGAGTGATTTTAGTTTCCATCCTGGGATGTGCTGCAGTCCTATAGTTTACTGCCACATCCAGAAAGACTGAGGGCTTTGGGCTTTGTTTGAACTTTTATGCCAAGGATCCTGTTGCCTTAATAGCAAAGAAGTCATTAGTAAACCTGAGTTCTGGGCAGTGGGCATAAGCACCATTAGATCAGCTGCAGTGCCTTGCACCCCAGGGGCTGGCAGTCCTACAACAGGACAACAGTCTTCTGTCCTACCTAGGATGTAAGATTTTACTTAAGCTTTTGTCTAATTGTTTTTGTTTGACTATTTTTTACAGTCTAAATTAATAAATGTTATTTTTATGTGCATTCAGGTTGCACTTGTCCTAAGTTTGAAGGAATCTTTGTTAAGCCAAATCTGTCTACTACTCTAGCAGGAAAAAAGTCGTCCTCCTGCTCACCAGAGCCAATCTGAATCAGATTTCCTGGGTTTCAAACCCTGCTGAGCCACTCACCACCTGTGAAACGAATGAACTAGTTAATGTCTTTATGCCTCACTTATAAAGCAGGAGTAAAAATGGTGATACCTCTTGGAATAATTTGCAGGAGTACTGGAGCAAATACACGTAGTGTTTAGCACATACCTGCTATAAATATTTAAAGTATTACATTTTTTCATAAGTATTAGAAAAAAGAGCAATTGACTATGGAAAAGGGCCTTTATGATTAGGGGCATCATAACAAGAAGTTGTTGGGGTCATCATACGAAGACATGATTTTAACTAAAGAATGCCTAATCCAGCTGAGCACTGTGGTATACACCTATAAACTCAGCCATCTGGGAGGCTGAATCTTGAGTTCTAGTCCAGTCTGGGCAAATTAGGGACTGATACCCTGTCTTAGTAGATACAGAGAGAGAGAGGCAGGGAGGCAGGCAGGGAGGTGACATAGCTTAGTGCAAAGGTCCTGGATTCAACCCCCAGTGCCAACTAAGATGTAGTTAAATTTTTCCATGATGAAGTGATTGTACCAATCTGTTCAGAATACCATCAGTGACAATTGTGGTTGCCTCTTGTCTGCCACAATTAAGTCATAATACCTGCTACATAGATGCAGAATGACTAACAGTAATACTTTTTTTTCTCCATTGCACTTTTGGTTTTTTTTTTTTTTTGGAGACAAGCATCTCAGTTTGTGGCCCAGGCTAATGTTGAACTCAAGGACTCAGCAATCTTCCCACCTAAGCTGCAGCATAGCTGGGGCTATAGGTGTGTGCCACGCTGCCTGGCCGTTTTTACTTGAAATTTAGCAGATTGAAACTTGAAAAATAACAAATTATCCCAACATAGGGTTTGGTTTGGGGTTTGGGTTGTTTTTAAGTAGCCACCCTAATGGATGAAGTTAACACTCACTGTGGTTCTTGTCTTTCTCCAGTGATTAATGATGTCAAACATCTGTGCTTATTGGCTGTTGTCAATTTTTTTTGTCAGAAATGTACTCATCCTTTGCACCTTTTTGAATAGGCTTATTTCTGTGGCTGAGCTGTTCTTTATATATTCTAGATATTAACCTTTACTAGATATATGCTTGTAGAATATTTTCTTCCATTGATCAGGTTGCTTTTTACTCTGCTGACTACATTCATGAACAGTTTTTAGTTTTGATATACTCCAGTTGCTCTCACTTTTGTTGCCTATACTTTTGTTCTCATATCAAAGAAATCCAATGTTATGAAGCCTTCCCTCTCTGTTTTAAAAGTTTTATAGTATTAACTCTTTCAACCATTTTAAATTAAGCACAGTTTGAAATTCCGTTATTAAGATTTGGTTAAATCTGCTGTTTCTGAGCCTTATTTTTATAAGTACAGTTTTTGATCACATTCAACTCATTACTCATTCCATCTGTTTCGGTACTATTTTTATTGTTTAAAAAAGAATTTTTGGAAGCTTAGTTTTGTTACCAAAGGTGAAATTTAAAATTAAAATCCCTGAGTGTCTGTTAATCTTTTTACTGTTTGCTCAAGTCAGAGTCCACACTTGATACTGTTTTACAAATTTTCGTATTATGAAATCAATACACGCTTGTTGAAAACAAATTCAAGTGGTTCAGAAAGTTACGAAAAGTAGAATTCCCCCTCCCAAGCACCAGAATTTCCCTTCCTAATCACCCACTTTTCCCACCCTACTTTTTAAGTTTTTGCCTATCCAGTAACTTTTTAATGCACATATGAGCATGTGTCTCTTCAGAAGTGGATGATACCATGTATATATTCAATAATTTTTAAATGGAAAGGTGGCTCTCAGTACATCTAGATGTATCTTTAAAACCTGTGAGTTAGTCCACTATGAGAATATGGCGACGCTCACAACTCAACCAGGCAGGTGTGTGTTGTTTCCATTTGATCCTTAGCAACAGTGCTACAATACATGCTGCAGAAATTTCTGCACAGTTCAGGTACTGAGTGATAACATTTAAAAATGGAATTGCTGCATGGTGGCATAACATTTGGATAACTATCCATCAGAAATAGGAAAATGCTGTTTTCCCCACTCCCTTAACTCCAGGCATCTGGTAAGTGAATAAAGTGGGTCCTGACTATCTTTTAGGATTTCTTGCCCAACAGTTTTCAATCACTATTAATATCAAATGAAAGAGTTCCATTATAAATTGTTGATAACCACAGTTGTAATCTAAGCTTTTGGGGGCCAAATACACATTAGCAAATTAGAGAACTAAAAATACCCAGAAACCTCAAGCTTCATAAAATCTCCAGTTAAGGTTTGTTCGCTTTTTGTTTTGTTTTTGTTTGGTACTGGTTTTGGTTTTGGAGAGGCTCTTGCTGCATAATTCAGGCTGGCCTTGATCCCACTATGTAGCCCAGGGTGGCCTCAAGCTCCAGGCAATATTCTGCCGGAATGCTGGGATTACAGGTTGGCGCCAGCTCTTAATTTCAGTTCAAGGAATCTAAAATCCACGTTACCTCTCACTTGGGTGGGCTTGTCCTAAACATACCTCTCATACCTTTCCTCTTGGAAAGAAATGATTGCTTAAGGTAACAACAGCATAAGGGAGAAAAGATTAATCAAAATTTGGTGGATATGGTACAGGATTCTAGATCTGTCCATCCAAATAGAAGCCACTAGGCATGGCTGTTAAACACTTAAAATGTGACTAATGCAATTACAGACCTAAGTTTTCAACTTTATTTTAATTTAATGTAAAAACAGGTACTTAATTAAATTATTGGGAAAACTTAAGTATGTTTCAAGTAACTTAAGTGCATAAATATTTTCCCCAATAAATTTTATGAAATCTAAAAATTATTTCCCATGAAAACCTATCTAAATGAATATATATTCTAAGTGTAAATTATATACCAGGTTAAATAATGAATGTGGCTCATAATTCTCTAAACAGTACTGCTCTAGAGTAGGGTGACTGCATTTTTCTGGAAGGAAGATCATAGCATTCCACAAGAACCTCAAATACCAAATAGAATAAGAACTACCACACTAGATGGAATTGCAAAGTTACCTCCCTAGTTACCCTCAAAAACCTTTGCCATGTCAGGGTGGAGTGGGCACACCTGTAATCCTCTGGGAAGCTGAGGCAGGAGAATTCCACGTTTGAGCCCAGCCTGCGCAGTTCAGCAACTTAGCAAGACCCTATCTCAAGAAATAAAATAAAAATTTAAAAAGGCTGGGGATATGTGCACACACCTTGGTTCAATGTTCTACCATTTTTTTTTTTAAAGCACATTTTCATAAGGGTAATTGACACCTGAAAAGTAAAACCAAATCACTGTTACTGTGTCATTAAAAGCAGTTTTCAGCACCATCTCTTGGGATATTTATCAGTTGATCAATTTGGAGCAGGCATAGCCATGCTGATACAGAAAATCTTAAGCTCCCTGACGAGGGTTAACTTTCCAAAGCAGAGTTACAACCCAAGAAAGTATTCTGGTGAAGGAAAAAAATCCTGAAAGACTGTGAAACTGTTGAATGTCTAATTAAAAACTAAGTCGCTACACCAACTAAAACAGCTGATTAGAGAAGGTAATTGAAGTACTGTACCATAAAAATCAGGCAGAGATGAACTGGGTGTGGTGGTGAATGCCTGTAATCCCAGAGCTAGGGAGGCTGAGGCAGGAGGATTACCATGAGTTTGAGGACAGCTGGACTATATATAGTGAGACCATCTCAAAAAAACAACAAAAACATCAAGCAGACATAAAGAAATTTTTAAAAAGTGTTAGCTTTTAAATAATAAAATATTCCTTCAGTAAAGGGATAAAATGCTGAAATGAATCAAGCATGGTGGCAGGAGGTTTGCCACAATGTCAAGGCCAACCCAGTCTAAAAATAAAAATAAAAAGCTGAAATGTACACACGCAGAATTCGTGAATGTTTCAATTACTCACCTCACTGAGAAGAGCATTATTTCAGTGAATGGATGATGTGACTATTCTAATCCAGGTAGTAAAGTTTTTAAATACACCAGTATTTAAGAAGTATATATTTAAAAATGACAACATTGAAAGTAGTATCTCCTTAATAAGCAGAAGGCACTTCTTTATTGCTTCATAGCATATCATTTCTGTTTCTCCCAGAAAGGTGAACATCATTACATTCTTATCTCACTTCATATGTTGCATATCAATTTCCAGATTTACAAGACTGGAAGTTCATAACCAAGAAAGTGGGTCAAGACCGCAGGGGTAGGAGAGCGAGAGTGAAGGTTGGTACAGAATTTAAAAACATTCAAAATTTTCAGATTTAATTGCTGCTTGCCTTTTGTCTAACATCGAGTGAAAAATTTTCAGATTTAGTCACAATTCATGTATTTTGAAATTTTACACAACACTAAAGGTAGCGTGTTGGTGTTGATTCTTAAAAGAGATCATAAGTTAAAACAAGTTTTGAGATCACTGTCCTAAATCCATACAGCTTGACACTAGAGTAGGGCAGTACAAGATTTGCTCACACATAAGCAGATCAAAATCTAGGAATTCTTTGTACCAGGACATTTGCATTGGAAGAGGTAATTCTGAGAAATGTGCCTTTGCATAATAGCTAAGTTTCAAATTTAAATTTGACATATCCAGAGTAGCACCTTTCCTACTTACCTAAGCATGCCTACATTTTAATACTTGAAAAGTAAACACAACATTTCAAACTTAGTGATCTTATGGGGGAAACAAGTTTTTAAAATGCTTTCTTTATAGTCATAAGGAAAACAAGTCAATTTTTTTTTACAAAATTGGAATAATCAATAATGGTAAAATGCCATATTATTTAATATCTTGAGTCATCTCTTCAAATCAACAATGGTGTCAGTAATTTCTGGGCGTTTTGGAGCAGTGGAGTTGACTATTAAGGAGATGTTGGAAATTTCCTTAACCTGTTGGCAGCAGTCACCACATAGAAATGTTTCTTCAGATAAGGAGAGAAAAGAAAAAGCATACTTTTAGACCTTTAAAAAGAAAGTGAAAGCCATCTAGCCACTTGAGTTTGTTTAAAATTAATAATATAAAGGGGAAAAGAAGCTTCTAGAGTAATTATAGTAGAACAGTCCTGTAACCTGAGGGATGTTTAGAGTGTGACCAGAGAATAAGATATCCTATCCTCTCACGTGAAAAGTAGAGCAGCCTAGAACAGTGTTTCTCAAATTGTAATTTACAACCCACCAATGGGTTGTGAAGTCAAATTTTTAGACTACAAACAACCATTTTTTAATAAAATCAAATGGCTTAGAATAGAAAATAGAATGCATCACAGTGTGTTAGAATGTGAAGTTTCATATGTTTATATGTTTGCTTTATATGTATATATACATGTATATGTATACTGGTTCCCTAGGTAAAGGTGTTTTGTTTTGTTCTGGGTGTTTGGGGGGTGTTCGTTTGGTTTTGATGCTGGGGTTTTAACTAGGGTCTTAGGCATAGTAAGGATTCTATGCCACGGAGCTATCGCCCCCGCCCTGTTTTGTGTTTTACTGATGATCAGAATCAGCACCAAAATGTGGAAAAACTACTTCTCTTGATGATAACTACTATTAAGGTAGGTTCTATGTCCATGTTACCAAAGAGGTCTGTTTTAAACAAAGTTATAAAGCTTTTAAAACTTAATAGAGATTTCCCACAGCCCATTTCTGAAATGTGGATGAATCAGGCCTCAAGCTACAAGCAGTTAGTTCAGGAACAATATTCCTATCTCCACAGAGAACATACAAAGGTGGGACCGGAAAATATACTGTCAATGTTTAAAATTTTTTTAAAAAATTGTTTCAGTAAAAGACACATTGCCAGGTATGGTGGTGCATGCCTGTGATCCCAGCACTTGGGAGCCTGAGGCAGGAAGATCACTGTGAGTTTGAGGCCAACCTGGGCTACTTACTGAGTTCAGTGCTAGCCTGGACTACATAGTGACAACGTGTCTCAAAATAAATAAATAAATAAATAAAATAAAAAGACACATTGCCATTAATCTTTTCAAAGTACTCCCCTTCAAGACAGACACCAGCCCTCTCCTGTGAGTCAGGGCCATTTGCAGACTGTGGGAAAGAACGAGAAGTGAACAAGAAGCTAAGACCTCCTGTGAGTCAGTGCCATGTGCAGGCTGACTGGGGGAGAGCCAGAAGCCATCCCTTTCTGGCACACAGGCAGGGAGACAAGAAGAGCCAATGTTCTTCCCTCCCTGCCCACCGTAAGTGATTGGCTGATCTGGAGAAAAACAGGCTGTGATGATAGCTAATGAGGTAAAATGCAACTTAATGCTTGTAGTGTTTAGTGTTTCACTGACTTTGCAGGCCTAAAACTGGTAGTCCAATCATCTGTTAAGAGGATAGCAACACACAGTGTAGCATCTATGGGGGATCTCCTTCTGAAGGTGGTAGCCAATGTTAATTCCCTCTTACCTTGTTTTGAAATCCTACATCATTCTCATTGCTTTGTTTGGTTGGGTTTTATTCTGTTTTATCTTGTTTGACTTTATTATGTCTGATGTCATGAGCAACTATTTCAAACATAACAAGATATATTATGGTAGCCATTTTGGATTTACTATTATCTTGTTTTGAAGTCCTGTATTGCATTCATTGTTTTGTTTTTATTGGTTCCTTTCTGTTCTGTGTTGTTTGATTTTACTATATCTGAAGGTATGGGCAGCTATTTTGAAGACAACAAGAGGCATTATGGTAACTATTGTTGATTTCCTATTACCTTGTTTTGAAATCCTGTGTCACTTACACTGTCTTGTTTTGATTGACTTTATTCTGATTTTGTTGGCTTTAGTCTCTTTAAAATAAAATTTTAAAAAATTAAAAAATATTTCCCTTCACTTCAAAGACACTTATCCCGTCATTCTTGCCACTTTCTGAAGCAGTTCTGGAAGTCCTGTTTTGGAGTGTCTAGTTGTGCTGTTGTGGTTGCCTTGATGTCCTGAATGGATTCAAACATTTATTTCTCATGATCATTTTGATCTCACAGTGCCAGATCTGGTGGACAGCGTGGATGAGCACACAGTGTCGTGTTCTCATGAGCCCACTTTTCTGTTAGTGACGTTCAGCAGTCCGTTCACTTTGTTTTTATCACTTCAGGCTTCCAGAAGAACTGCGTCAGAAAGTGGCACAAATAATGAGATAGTTGTGTTTGAAGCAAAAGGGAATATTTTGTGGAGAATTAATTGCTACATGTCTTTTACTATAATAATTTTTTTAAAAATTTAAACATTCAGTATATACTTGGAGCATATCTCACATGCTCAACTTCCATTCTATCACTTCAGGTGTCTGCATAGCCACAGACTAAGTGACACTTTTATAACAGTTAGTTTTTGGTTTCTGCCTTATTTTAATCCAGTTAACATCTTTTAATGAAATTTTTCTCCTCTAAATAATCTATTTATAAAAAATATGTAAAAATTTAGTGACAGTTCTTTTCAAGGTCAGAAGACAAATGCTTTCTTTACTGAAAGAAAAACAAAATACCTTCCATTTTCTCTGGGCCATGTATTTCTGCAGCAGTAGTTGGGATTTGAGATGAACCTTGGATTTTGAGGCCTTGGCAGGCAAATTATTCAACCACTCATGTTTCAGGCACTGTGTGGCACTCATCCTGCAGCTGTGAAATAAACAGCAGTTGAAACTTTAGTTGGGGTTACTTTTCTGGCTACCCAAAGCCATTCTGTTGGGCAGGAATCCTGAGTCAATAGAACATTCTAATCATTCTGTCAGGTGCATGACATGTATCCAAAAAGGAACTTGTTGTCTAAAACTGCCTTCTTAAAAAAAAGGCCAGTGATGGGTGTGGTGGCGCACACTTTTAATCCCAGCACTCCGGAGGCTGAGGTAGGTGAAGCGTTGTGAGTTCAAGGCTGGCTTGCGCTACAACACGAGCACAAGGCCAGCCTGAGCTACATAGTGCAACCCTTCCTCAAAAACTAGGGCTGGGAGTTTGGCTCAGTGGCTTAAGTGCCTGTCTGGCAGGCGTGAGGCTGTGAGTTCAATCCCCGGTGCTGCAAAAAAAAAAAAAAAAAAAGGGCCAGTAAGTGGTAAGTCATCAGGAACATGTCCCCTGACCTCGGTGAGGGAACCTGTTAGAATGATTTATTAGCACCTCCCAGCAAGGGCTGGGAAACTGAGGCAGCACAGTAGGGCTGGCCATACCTGGGACTGCTCTTAAGAAGCAAAAGAATGGAGAAAGAAAAGCTGGTATTTATACACAATAGAGTACTACTTTACCATAAAGAAGGATACATTTGTGGCATGTGCAGGAAATGTTAAGTGAAACGAAATCAGACACACAAGCTTAAATATTGCATGGTAAACCAGGTGTGGTGGCGTGTGCCTTTAATCCCAGTACTCGGGAGGCTGAGGTAGGAGGAGCGTTGTGAGTTCGAGGCAGGCTTGGGCTACAATGTGAGCGCAAGGCTGATCTGAGCTACATAGTGCAACCCTGTCTTGAAAAACTAGGGCCAGGAGTTTGGCTCAGTGGCTTAAGCACCTGTCTGGCAGGCATGAAGTTATGAGTTTGATCCCCAGTGCTGAAAAAAAAAATATATATATAGCATGGTGTCTCTTATATGAGAAACTCAAACTTTATGTAATTTAAAGAGCAATATAAAAGATACTAGGAAGCAGGGAGATCTTTTGCAAATAGAAAAGGGACCAAGAGATGGGGGGGAGGGAGGAGGAAAGAGAAAAGGAATTGAGATGTGTTATGTACATATACCAACTCCTCATGTTGAATGTAGTCATTATGTACCACAAACATGTACTAGTCACAATTAAACATTTCAAACAATAGAAGCAAAGCAGCACGACCCTTGACAGAAGCTCCTTTCTCCTTCAGAGCATATTCGTTTAAATTAGAATTTTTTTCCTCTCAGGTAAACTTTCACAATCAGAAATAAAACTGAAAATCAGAATATGAGCTGTGTCTGAGCCCATTTTCTTGGGCCTTAGTAATTCAACAGCATGGTGGTGCATGCCTGTAATCCCAGCACTCGGGAGGCTGAGGCAGGAGGATCACAACCAGTTCAAGGTCAGGCTGGGCTACATAGTGAATTCAAGGCCAGCATGAATTACACAGAAGACTCTGGCTCAAAAACCAAAAACAAAAACTGTAGTACAGAAGCATTGTTCCACAATGAATTTCAGAGTTCCCAGTGGAAACAAGCTATAGTACCCTGCAGGTGGTCTTTACTTTGGGGCTATTAATACTTTTGGTTGTGTTCAGTTATTAGTTTATGTGAGTTATTTAAAAAAAAAACAACTCAGTGGCTTACTATATGCCTGAGAGAACTGCTAAAGCCTAAGTAGACTTTCGTCAACAAGAAATTAAGTATTCAGATCTTTATTCTGGGGAATGACATCTGTCTATCTCAACTTTTTTTTCAACATTAGCTTATGATAAGTGACAACTTTGAAATAGAACCATTTACAAATAAACTTTCTAAAGCATATCAAGAGTTCATGCTCCTAGTTTTTTAAAAAATTGATTTCCTTTTCTCTCTTTGCTCTCATTATTATTCCAAAGAAGTAGCAGATTAAGAAATCCTAAAGAAAAAAGTGTTCTAGCATCAGTGGTCCAGCCCAACACTGAGAGCAGACTCACTGCCACAGTGGCAGAGAGACAGCGGTAGAGTACCTCTTCTCTTTGACCAGTAGCCGGGAAACAAAGTCCTTGGCCTCTTCCGATAGCCCTTCGAAGGTGTCAGCATCAAAGTCCCAGCTACAGTTCACAATGAAATTCAAGGTCTCTGCATCGGTTTCCCCTAGAAACGGGGACAAACCACTGAGTCTACAGAGGAGAGAAAGGAGCATCAGCACAGTCAACCAAAGTCACACTTAGCAAAGTGCTCAGCAGAGTACGGAAAAAGCTTACAGGACCCAAGCTGACCTAACCAGAACCAAAAGAGGTCAGGACTACAGAGGTCCATTACTCTTCACAGGATAGAGCTTGGTGTTAATTTAGGGGAGGAGGCAGAAGGATTAAAAACTGGAGGCAGGAAGGACGTTCAGAATAAGTCCTTCATCACCTTCACCTCATTCTCCCTTAGCTCTGAGGTAAAGAAAACTTGGAGCCTGACTCAATATATCCAGTAATTGAGTATATATTTATTCAATTTTAAAATAGCCTTCTGTGTTTCTCAGTCTAGACCATTTAGATACTACCTCTGCCTCACAGCCCAGTGGGCCAGTCCTAGGGCTCTAAACTTCCTCAGGCTGATACCATAGACGCCTGCAAAGTGCAGGAACACAGGTCAGCAGTTGTGCGACAGGACAAGAAGCAATGCCTGATTTCGGCCTCTAAGGAGAGAGCCATGGGAAGTCCACAGTTGGAAGGAAGCAGAGAGCCTTGGGTCAGCAGTGACAAGGCTGGAAACACAGTAGTGTCCTGCCCACCTGTCCCCTGGCCTCACCTGCTTGGTGCAATCCACTCCTGCTTGTACCAAAGCACCTTCATTTCTTTGCTGAAGAACTTTTTCTCCAGTTCAAGCTTGCTTTATACACCCAGAAGTACCAGGAAGTTAATTCAAGCCCTGACACCTGAGACCAACCCACAAATAATAACTAACAAGAGTTTGTATATAAATTAAATAACTGGGTGAGTGTTCCACAATAGAGTCCAGAGTTCCCAGTGGGAATAAACTCCAGGTGGTCACACGTGGGCTTTACTTCGGGTCACTAATGCCTTTATTTATTTTCAGTTATTGTTTTGTGTGTATCAAAAAAATCCGATAGCTCAGCCCCATGACATCAACGCTGCTGAAGCCTAAGGCATTCAGCCCTTTACTCTGGGGAATGACATCTGCATATCCTAAATTTCCCCAGCATTAGCCTATGATAAGTGATAAATTACAAATAAGATCAATTTAAATAGACTGCCTTATAACCAACCCTCAACTGGTGCTTTGCCTTCCCCATCTCCCTGCCCTACTTCTCTGCTGATGTTTCCTAGGATACTTTCCAAATACACTTCACATTTTTGTTGCCTGTCAGGGTAGGCGAAGACAGATGGCCCAGCCCCACCTCAGAACGGGGCCCTGGAGCACTCACAGCATGTAGGCGATGACTCCCACGCTCCACATGTCAGTGGGGAAGGAGACAAACTCATAGTTGACAACTTCCGGGGCCAGGAACTCAGGAGTACCAAAATTCACCTTCAGTTTTTCCTGAGGTTTGTACCTGGGGAGAAGGTGGGCAGAGAACCAGAGGCCGGAGGCCTTACGTGAATGCGGGGAAGGGTCTGATTCCCAGAGGAGGAGATATTCTTCAAGCCTTACTGTCAGGCACCTTCCCTTGGCCTCAAATTCACACTACAGATGTATTTTACTGGGGAGATAATCACACCACAGGCCTCAACCTTCAGGTTTTTCTGAGTTAGCGGCAGAATCAGAAAACCACAGTCCTCCTCTAGACATTTACAATCTGAAGAGGAAAGAATACCAGTGTATCTTATCCAACACAGCTGTATGGGCAGGTACAAACAATGTGGGAGATGTTGGGCTGTTGGTGTACATTATGTAGTTGGAGGATGACAGTAAAATTAGAAAAAGAGGGAAAGATGCATAGCACCGCTGATCATTAGGGAATGCAAGTCAAAACCAGGATGTGCTCCTGCTTCCTACCAGGATGACCAGCATATTTAAATATATTGGTGGAATAATACAGTCATATATATGGGACTCACGTGTAGAGAAGTTGGAGACAGCCTCAGTTTTGCAAGATGAAATGTTCTGAAAATTAGTTACTCAACAATGCGCTAGATTATAGCTGTCCTACTGAACTGTGCAAGTAAATATTAAGATGATAATTTTTTAATTCATTAATTTATCCTAAATGACAAAAACTATAATTATCTGCAGTTCATAACATGATGTTTTTGTGTATGTATACATTTTGGACTGCCTAAGTTAGCATACAGATTACTTCTCTTATTTTTATATGAAAAGAATGCTTCAAATCTATTCTCTTAATAGTTTTTAAGTAGACAATACATTGTTATTAACATCATCTTGTATAATAGATCTCTTGAACTTACTCTTCTTGCCTAACTAAAAATTTGTACCCTTTAGCCAACATCTCCCCAATGCCACTAGGTGGGCCTTGGTGACCACCATACACTGCTCCTGTGAGTTCATCTCTTCTAGATTCCATACATTGGTGAGATCATGCTCTACTTGTCTTTCTGTGCCTAGTATTTTTGATTAACATAATGTCCTTCAGATTTATACATGCCATCTCAAATGACAGCATTTCCTTTTTTAAGGCTGAGCAGTATTCTATTGGATATATATACTGTACCATATTTCCTTTATCCATTCCTCCATTGATGGACACGGGGTGGTATATCATATGGTTTTTTTTGAAACCACAATTCCAAAAAGAAAGAATCAGAGCTGGGTGTGGTACGCCTGTAATCGCAGCACTCGGGAGGCTGAGGCAGGAGGACCACCAGGAGTTTGAGGTCAGCCTGGGGTACACAGTATTTCAAGGCCAGCCTGATCTACATAATGAAACACTGTCTCAAAAAAAGTTAGAAAAGTTTATGGACATCAGGTGTAAATATGGCTAGGAAGAGCACTGATGGCAGAGAAAGTAGTGGTTTGCTTTTAGAAAGAACAGAACTTTTTAGAACCACTGTTGAAGGAGAAGGTACTCTCTAGCTCAAGTTTAGTGGGCACTTTCTTTTTTTGTGGTACCTGGAATTGAACTCAAAACCTTACCCTTGTCAGGCAGGCAAAGTGAGCACTTCTTGTCTTTCAGGCACCATGCTAAAAGATTTACATGCCAATATTATCTCCCTTTTTTTAATTTAAGGAAAAAAGATACAGAAAACAAAGACAAAAAGCAAAATAGACAAATGACAACAACAAATCCAATAGAATAACATAGGTTTACAAAACAAGATAATAGGAATGTGACAATGGTTACATTATTACATATCATTACCTTCAAAAGGGTTGTTTAGATTAACAGATATAGACATGTAAAATTGATCTAATCATATGAATATTAACTGTTCTTTTTCAATAACTAACACATTTAGTAGTACAGTCATTTTAGCTATCTTATGTATAAATATATACAAATTTATGTCTTTTTCCTTTTCCCTTCCTTCTTTCCTCCTTTCTCCTTGAGAAAGTTTCTTACCGTTACACAGTATTTATTGTAGATTTTGGATCATATATACTGTTTCAGTTTCTTACACTAGGAAGACAATACAGTATTTACATATGTAAGTTTGATTTATTTCACTTATGAGTATGGTCACAAGTCATGTCCATTTAGTTATAAAAGTCTCGATGGAATCTTTCTTGATAGCTGACTAGTACTCCAGTACTTTTTGTATAAAAATACCACATCTTTTTTATCCATTCCTAGATTGATGGGCACTTGGGTTGCTTGCAAGATTTGGCTATTACAAATTGTGCTGCTATAAACATGGGTGCACAAATATCACTGTGGTATGATGCTTTCAATTCTTCTGGGTAAATGCCAAGAAGTAAGATAGCTGTATCAAATGGAATCTCTAATCCTAATCTTGAGGAATCTCCACACTGATTTCTACAGTGGTTGCACCAGTCTACACTCCCAACAACAGTGGAGGAGGATTCCTTTATTCCCAGAGCCCCTTCAGCATTTGTTGTTGGTTGATTTTTTAATCTTGGCATTCTTTCTGGTGTGAGATAGAATCTCAGTGTTGTTTTAATTTGCATTTCCCGAATGACCATTGATGTTGAACATTTTTTCATGTATTTATTTGCCATTTGTATTCCTTTCTCTGAGTAGTGTATTCATCTCAGATGCCCATTTTTGGATTGGGTCCTTGAATTTTAGGGGACTGATTTCCTTTAATTCTTTATATGTTTTAGATAGAAGTCCTTTGTCTGATGGACAATTGGCTAAGATATTTTCCCAGTTCCTGGGTTTTCTTTTCACTCTGTTGGAGATTTCCTTTGACATGCAAAAACTTTTTAGTAAGATGAGATCCCAGTTGTTGATTCTGGGAAGTGTTTCCCATGCAATTTGATTTTTGTTCATGAACTCTCTGCCTACTCCTGTGTCATCAAGATTTTTACCTACTTTGTCTTCTAGTAAATTTAGTGTCTCCGTTTTAATATTCAGATCTTTGATCCATTTTGACTTTATTTTAGTGCATGGTGACAGACATGGATCTAGTTTTAGTTTATGGCATATTGAAAGCCAGTTTTTCCAGCACCATTTGTTAAAGAGGCTATGTTTCTTCCAATGTACATGTTTGGCCTCTTTGTCAAAGATGAGGTGGCTAAGTGTCTTTGTAATTGTGGCTGTATCTTCTAATCTATTCCATTGATCTTCAGGTCTGTTTTGATTCCAGTACCATGCTGATTTTATCACAGTAGCTTTGTAATATAGTTTCAGGTCGGGGATTGTGATGCCTCTGCCTTCTCTTTGTTGCCCAGAATTGTCTTTGCTATTCTAGGTCTCTTCTGGTTCCAGATGAATTTCAGGGATGCTTTCTCTAGTTCTGTGAGGTAGACAAGTGGTATTTTGATTGGGATTGCATTAAAGCTGTATAATAATTTAGGGAGAATGGGCATTTTCACGATGTTTGTTCTTCGTATCGATGAACAGAGAATATCTTTCCATTTTCTGAAATCCTTGATTTCCTTCTTCAGAGTACTGTAATTTTCACCGTATACATCTTTTACTTTCTTTGTTAGATTGATTCTTAAGTACTTCATTTTTTTGGATGTTATAGTGAAGGGTGTGGTTTACCTAATTTCTCTCTCGGTAACTTTGTTGTTTGTGTACAGGAATGCTATTGATTTTTGAGTGTTCACCTTGTATCCATCAACATGACGGAATTTGGTTATTACTTCTAGAAGTCTTCTAATGGATATTTGGGGGTCTTCTATGCAGAGTATCATATCGTCTGCAAATAATGATAATTTCACTTCTTCCTTTCCTATCCTTATTCCCTTTATTTCTTTCTCTTGTCTAAGTGCTCTGCCTAGTATTTCCAGAACTGTATTGAATAGGAGTGGTGATAATGGACATCCTTGTCTTGTTCCTGATTTTAGATAGAAAGTTTTCAGTTTTCCTCCATTTAGTAAGATGTTGGCTGTTGGTTTATGATATATGGCTTTCATCAGGTTGAGGTAGAGACCATCTATCCCAATTTTCTGTAGGGTTTTTTTTAATCATGAATGGGTGTTGGATTTTGTCGAAAGTTTTCTCTGCATCTATTGAGATGATCATGTGGTTCTTGTCCTTGGCCCTGTTGATATGGTGTATTCCAATTATTGATTTGCGTATGTTGAACCATCCCCGCATTCCTGGGATGAATCACACTTGATCATGGTGTATAATCTTTCTGATAACTTGCTGTATTCTATTTGCCAGTATTTTACTGAGGATTTTTGCATCTATGTTCATGAGGGTGGTTGGCCTGTAATTTTCTTTTTTGGTTGAGTCTTTCTTTGATTTTGATATGAGGGTAGTACTTGTTTCCAGGAATGAATTAGGGAGACTTACTTCCCTTTCAATATCATTGAAGAGTTTGAGGAGTGTTGGCATTAAGTCTTTCCTAAATTTCTTATAGAATTCAGCAGTGAATCCATCAGGGCCCAGGCTTTTCTTTGTTGATAGGATCCTAATTGCATTTTCTATTTCATTAGCTGAAATTGGGTTATTCAGCAGCTTTACATCTTCTTGATTCAGCTTTGGTAATTTATAGGTTTCTAGGAATCTGTGCATTTCTTCTGTATTATCGAACCTATGTGAGTAAAGGTTTTTGAAGTAGGTGTTGATGATCTTTTGTATTTCCACAGGGTCTGTAGTGATGTCACCCTTTTCATTTCTTATTGCATGAATCTGAGTTTTTTCTTTCCTCTTTTTGATAAGGTTGGCTAGGGGTTTATCAATTTTATTTACTCCTTCAAAGAACCAACTCTTTGATTCGTTAATTCTTTGTATTGTTTTCTTAGTTTCAGTTGCATTAATTTCTGCTCTAATCTTGATAATTTCCTCCCTTCTTTGGGCTTTGGACTTGACTTCTCTTCTTTTTCTAGAAGTTTGAAGTGCAGCATTAGGTTGTTTATGTGTGTTCTTTCCATTTTTTTGACGTGGGAGTTTAGTGCTATAAATTTCCCTCTGAGGACTGCTTTCATTTTGTCCCACAGGTTGCGGTAATTTGTATTTGCATTTTCATTCAATTGTGGATATTGTTTAATTTCTTCTGTGACCTATTGGTTATTTAGGAGAGTATTATTCAATTTCTATGTGTTTATGCAGTTATTGTAGGTTTTTATGTCATTTATTTCCAATTTTACTGTGCTATGGTCAGATAATATGCATGGAATTATTTCAGTTCCTTTGCATTTACTTAAGCATGTTTTGTGGACCAGTATATGGTCTATTTTAGAGAATTACCGATGTGCAGCTGAGAAGAATGTGTATTCTGATGTTGATGGGTGGAACACTCAGTACGCATCTACTAGGTCCATTTGTTCACAAGTTTGATCCAGTTCTGTTATTTCCTGGCTGATTTTTTGTTTGGTTGATCTGTCTCTCTGTGACAGTGGGGTGTTAAGGTCCCCTGTTATAACTGTATTATTGTTTATTTGGTTTTTCATGTCTATTAAACATTGTCTTACATAGTTGGGTGCTCCCATATTTGGTGCATATATATTTATGATTATAATTTCTTCCTCTTGAAGTTTTCTCCTAACAAGTATGTAGTGACCTTCTTTATCTCTTTTGATCATTCTCGGTTTGAAGTTTACATTGTCTACAAACATAATAGCTACCCCTGCTTTTTTCTGGGTTCCTGTTGCATGGAGTATTGTTTTCCAGCCTTTAATTTTTAGTCCATGCATTTCCTTTTGAGTGAAATGTGTTTCTTGTACACAACATATTGTTGGGTTTTGTTTCTTAACCCACTCTGCTAGCCTATTTCTTTTTATTGGTGAGTTGAGACCATTTACATTGATTGATATAACTGATATATACTGGCTCATCCCTGTTATGATATCTTTCTGCTGTTGGTTTTTTACATTTTCTGTTTAATTATTTGTCCTGCTTAGTGGTTTCCTTTTGTTGTTGTTCTTAAGATTGTAGCTATCTTTGTCTCTTTCTAGAGTGTCTTTCAGTAGTCTTTGTAGTGTTGGTTTGGTGGTCATAAATTTCTTCAGTTGTACTTTGTCATGAAAGTATCTTATTTCTCCATCAATTTTTAAGGATAGTTTTGCAGGGTACATCAATCCGGGTTGAAGATTGTTTTCTTTCAGGATTTGAAATACTTCACTCCAAGCTCTTCTTTTTTTTTTTTTTATTTGAGCGAAGAAAAACAAAACAAACAAGAACTACAACAACAACAAAAAAAACGACATATATAGTAAAAACAACAAGCAAAAGAGACAAGCAAACAACTAGAGTAAATACATAACATTGCAGGTTTACACAACTGGAAGATAGAAGCTTGACAATGGTTGCAATTTGCGCATTGTTATCTTTAAAATGGTTTCTTACATTAACAGATATAGACATGCAAGATTGATTTAATCATATGAGTATTAATTGTTCCTTCTCAATAACGAATACATTGAGCAGTGTTCTTTTTAGTTATCTTACATATACATATACACAGGTTTATATCTTTTCCTCTTCCCTTTTCTCTTTCCGCCCATTCCCTTCCCAATTATCTTTGCTCTTTGAGCTGTTCTTTACCCTTCCATAGTATTTATTGTAGATTTTGAATCATACATACTATTCCATTTCTTACACTAGGGAGACAATACGGTATTTACACATGTGGGTTTGATTTATCTTGCTTATGAGTATGGTCTCAAGTTGTGACCATTTACTTATAAAAGTCTCAATACAATCTTTCTTAATAGCTGAGTAGTACTCCATTGTATAAAAATACCACATCTTTTTATCCATTCTTTGATTGATGGGCACTTGGGTTGTTTCCAAGATCTGGCTATTACAAATTGGGTTGCTATAAACATGGGTGCACAGATATCAC
>RJWM01007568.1:0-77334 GCA_004363535.1 Dasyprocta punctata | reverse complement strand
ATCTCGTAACTGAGAACTTTCTTTGTGAAACCCACAGGTACAGTGTTGCTTTTTGGCTCTGCTATTTACAAGTTCTGTGATGGATAAAACTGTTAAATTCTCTGTGCTCCAGTTTTCTTCTCTACAAAGTGGGAATAACAACAGGACTCAAGATTGCTCTCACAATTAAATGAGATAACACACTAGTTGGACCATAGTGAGTGTACGATGAATGTTTGCTTTTATTGTAGCTGATTCAGCATTAGCATTTAAGTGTAGTAGTTTACCTTTATACCATGTCTTTTCTCTTTCTCCCTCTGCTACTTCTCTTCATTTATTTCACTGTACTTGACCATGTGAAATTTCAAAATCAAATTGACAGAATATAGATTTTTTTTCTGTGTTTGAACTTCGTCTTTCTCACACAATGATGAGCCTTCTCATTAACCTTTCCCATTGCATTATAGAAATAAAGAGAAGTGGTTATCTGTGGTGTTGGTGAAACTTTGGAAACCCTATGCTTTATCTCTGTCTCTCTCTCCTCTCTCTTTTTCTCTCTTGAAGACTAACCCAACAGTAAAATATTCCTACCACAGTCTGTGATTGACATGGAATGGGGATTTTTATCAGCAGAATTTAGGACCTATCTTAATTGTTTGGAAATTTGGATTTTCTTGGATGGATTAGTGCAAATCTTCATTTGTCATTTCATATCCAGTGGGTTTTTCTTCTTGCAGTATTAGTTCAATCATGATCAAAGCATAGGCTTATGTCAGTATATATCTATACTATTTTCATTTGTTTTATTTCTTCTTTTTGATTGACTAAATGTATTGGTCATTTGTATTCTTTTTAATGTTAATGTTATTAACATGATTACTAGTAAATACAGCAAAAGGTATGGGTTGGGTGAGTGATTGTTATGGAGGTTTTAGACTTCAGTTTTGCAAGGTTTTGTAATGTTTTAGATTTTGTTTTAGGAATGTTGATAATAAAACTGAACTATAGGAACTAGAAGAGAAAAAGAAAGAGAACTAGAAAGGAAAGGAAAGAAGAAAAGGAGAAAAAGGGACACATTTGGTGCTATCATAGACTTTTGACTCCTATAGGTAACTATAATGTTTTTTTGGGGGGTGTGACAATCAAATCTGTAAGTCCATATTTCTTTTTTCTAAATGTAACAAGTATGGTACAAATTAGGATTAAAAAGTCTACAATGTCTTTGTGCTTTAGCCAGGCAAAAATGAATCAATCTCAACAAATGGGTTGTCATCAGGGAATCAATACAACTTTCACCTTGAGCTACCTTTGTGTTAGCATAAGCAAGATATATCAGAATTTTGCCTGTAGTATATCACTGGGAAAAATAATTCCTTTTCTAGTTGTCAGAAAATCATGGTGAAGTTGATGAAGATATTAATGAAGTCAGTAAAATTATACTTAAGTGTCATATGCTCAATTTTTTAAAAAAAGATTCTAAACTGTTTTGTCAGAATCAGCTGCTAAAATTCAGCAAGGTATTTGGCCATATCAGCCCAGCATATTCATCATTTTATTTTTTATATCTCATGTTTAGTTTTATTTTCTGTACTTTGAACATTTTCTTGAGACTGCATGAAATTTACACACTTAGATTAATTGAACTGAACCCTTTGCTTCTCATAGTATTGATAACTTCTGACTGATAATTTTGTAGACTTACTCTATGGATAAATACCTTGGGCAGATGATGTAATTCCTAGACATGGCAGTAAAAGTACAAATGATTGTTATTTTCTGTGTTTCCTGTTCTCTTAATTAGTCATTGAAAACATCATAAAAGAACTAATGATTCATTCCTCTTTTATTGGCAATCCCAGGAGTTCATATTTATTCTCCTACTATTAGAAATACTGATGCTAAACTGTATAGCCTAGGTTATTTGCTAGTGGTTTTAAACTTGATGCTAGAAATGTGATTTCAAAACTGGGAATTGAGTACCCTACCTCAGTTCTTCCCATGACCAATTCTCCTTGTCTTTTAGGTCTCAGCTCATAGAGTACATTTTCTGAGGGAATTCTCCCCTGACCATCCAATTGAAAAAGCTTTGAGGTCCTGACCTCTTTACAATTATTTTCAAATCCACAATCCTCATTTAAAAATGTTTCTTTGCTTTTGCTTGCTTACTGTCTTCTTCAATCTACAAAAATATGAGCTCCCATTTATGCAGGGACCTTGGCTATCATCAAGCTCTTGGCCTTGGTATGGGTGTTGACCAACAAAAGGGCACTTACTAGATGAATGCTAGAAGAAATAAGAACAAGAATTACCCATTTCAGATCCAGACTCCGCCTTTGACTTAATCATTTGCTACCAAAGGTATCAAGGACTTCAGTAAACTGTAAAGCATGATCTAGCTAACTTCTGCTTATTTATTTATTCATTTGTTTATATCTTACCATTGTTTTTAAAAATGCACTAAACTTGCCCTGTCCATTCTGATATTTCCTCCTTATACTGAAAAGCAACTTGTCAACCAAAGTTGAGATTTAGAAGAAAACCAGAGGTATAAAAAATTAAGTTTCCTGGGTACTGGTTTGTCTTTATCAACTTCTGACTCTATAGTGTCTAATGGTTAGATATCCTGGCTGCTCATTCAGTTAGCATGATACTGGAATCTATGCTGTAAGAATTTGGAAAAATAAAAGTATATTAACTGTCTTCTTGGTGAAACACTTCATGGTAATTATATTCTCCCCAGATAAAACAAGTTAGGTAATAAGGTAAGATGTTTGAGCCTCTGAATATAGACAGTCTCCCAGATCCTTGGTCTGTACATGGATGTCTTGGTGTCTAAAATTGCACTTAAAGAAATTACTGAAGCAACTGGAGTCCTTTGACTTCACTCATCAATACACTCTGAATCTGAGTGATTCCACTTTATGAGAAAAAAGATACTGACTTCATGGGCCAAACAAGATATTTTATAAAAAACTGAAATAGCTTGTAGATTCATGAATTTTTGTTTCAGTGTAATACTGGGGGCTGATAAGACTCTCAGATACCTGTTGGGGGATGACAGGAATAAAGAAAGACAGACAGACACATTTCAGGTTACAAGGGGGACCTGGAGGAATTCACCTTTAGTGAACTGGCGTGGCTACTCCCACAGTTGGCTCACTTTTATTGGCTAACAAGAAGTGTAGGGGCAGGGGTAGCTCGGTTCATGGAACAGTAACCATAGAAAATAGGTGGATAAGGATTAAGTTAATGCGGAACCAGATTTTCTGTAAACCCAAATGCCTGTATTTTGGCAACTGTCCTCAGCAGATACTATCTTGTCTCAGGAGTGAGTTATTAGCATTCTGCCCATAGCCAGGGGGCATGCGACATTCTGTGTAACTCCCTCGTCCTGAAGCAAGGATACATCAACCTTGGAAATGCAGGAAGGGAGGGGGACTTCATTCCATAGTTGGGTCCCCCATAATCTATCATATAGCCTGTCTGCAACAATGTAAGAATCACTCAGTTCAGTGAAAGAACTTAGTCACGGCAGTGTGTTTCTGCTGTTGGCCAAGGTTTTTAAATTGGGCACCTAAGGCCTTAGGGAATTTGTGGCTTTGGAGGAGTTTGTCTGTAAGATACCACGCATCTCCCCAGCATTTTAGGTGCTACATGTATATGTGTGTCATTTTTGACTGGAAGAAAGATCCTTTGTTTCATCGGAGATGTTTGAAATTTCCAACTTCCTTGTGTTACAAATATTCACATCTCAGTCAGTTCCTACTAATTTCACCAAGACAGATCCCTGGTGATCCCAGAGGTCCCTGCGGTCTTATTGACCACTTCCAGCATTAAACAGACAGGAGCATTCTCTATCTGTAAAACTTCATCTCTTGGCATTTATATCATACTCCCCTGGCCTTCTTTTATGGCTGTTCTTTCCCTTGGACCTGGTCCTACTCCTCTGAGTGACCTCTCATTGTTGGGAGTTCCCCAGAGCTTTCCACTGTACATCTGTTTTTTCTTCCTACGTAGTTAGGTAATTTTGTGTTCTATGCCTTTAAATGGTAAATTAGCACAGATAATTTCCAAATCAGTACCTGTAGGCATGTCTTCTCAGGACTTCAGGTGCTGATATCTAAAAACCTGTTCAGTATCACCACTTGAATGTCTAATTAGCTTCTGAAGCTAATGCTAAATATGTCCTGTGCTACTCTGAATTTCTTCCCCATAGCTACCTTTTCCATGGAATTGCTGATCTAGAAAATGGTAATACCTGATTGCTCAAGCTAAAGGTCTACTATTTTTGATTCTTTGCATGCCCTTATCTTCCACAAATAGTTCACTTTTATAACTCCACTTTCAAAAATTTCCATATTTCTGGATCTCCACTACAATCACCTTAGTCCAAGGCACCGCCATTATTTTTGTTTAAACAATGTCCTTTAGTTTCTTGTCTTGGTTACTTCTCTCTCACTTCTGGGACAAAACACCCGACACCCAAAATGAAGAAAGGAAAGGTTTATTTAGTTCACTGTTCATGGAGGTTCCAGGCCATAATCAGCTGACTCCAAGGCAGGGTGGTATGGCACTGGGACAACACTTTGAGGCAGCAGCCAGAGCAAAAGGAGGAAGCAAACCTCTTCTCCTCCCTTATATTGTACACAGGCCACCCCCCTGGCCCAGGCAGTTGTGGCACTCACAAAATCTCTGTGCCCTCCTCTTGCACAGGATGAGGATATTTTCAAAGTAAGGATCCTGGCTCCCTGCCGAGTCTCTCAGTTAAACTTCTAAACTTCCCAAATTAACACAGTGGATCAACCATAACATTCCTAGTCTCATAACTGTCATTTTTTTGGTCTCTATACAACAAATCACATTGGGTTGCTTCCTTGATTAAAGCTTAATGGGATTTATAGTAATATCAACATTCCCTTACTCTCCATGGAGGGTTCACCTTACCCTGAGTGTTCCAACCTACATGGTCCTTATTTCTTCTTCCTAAACTCTCCCAGCCTTCTCTCTGGAGGACCTCTATATTAGATGGTGCCTCCATTTGTCCTTATCCTTCCGTGACTGTCTTTGTCATTCAGATCTCAGTTTAACTCTCATTTCTTTAGAGAGCAGTTCTCTTTGGAAGTGTTTATTTTTATTATCAAAGTTTATGCCATATATATCAATACATACAAGGATACACATTGTGTTTGTTTCCTTCCACAGACTGTCACTTTTTCGGCACTCTATTCATATTCTCTGGGACTTGATGGTACACTGAGAGAGCTCAATTAAGATTTGCTAAATAAATGATTATATTAAAAAAGATTTGAATTTTGAAAGGCATTAAGAATGACTGATACCAGCAAAACCCTTGATCTGCAGTTGAAGATTTAGTTGTGCCTAGTGTCACTGTATGATCAATGCTTTTTGTGTGGTGTAAATGTAAACATATCAGAAACATGCACTGGAAGGAGTTAAGAACAAAAACCCAAGAACTAATCAACCCGTCCAGCTGCTGTAGACCTAGACTACAGATTGGCCAGTGTGGATTGATAATACTTTCTCAGGTGAGTGAGGAAACTGCAGTTGATAGATGAAGTCATTTGATGGATTTTCTTGCTGATAACTGAGGGACCAGGGCTGGAACCTGTCTGCCTATTCCATAGTGATGCTACCTACCTTCCTCGGCTCCTCCTTTGAGGAAGAGCAGAGGTGATTCCTATCAAACACTGATGCTGAGAAAACATGGCTTGCTCAAGTTGGGCAGTAAATATTTAGGCTGATTTTTCAGGACAAAAGTCCTTGTTGTAACCACTCGACTGTTATTGTAGTGCACAGAAATCAGAGACAATATGTAAATAGTAGGGGTATCCATGTACAAATCATATTTATATATTATCACTGAAATTCTAGTTTCACACAATTTTCATGTCACAGGTATTATTTAAAATGTGTAACCATGTAAAATGTAAAAATTATTCAAGCAGTACAAAAATAAGCAGTGGGCGTCATTTGCTGAATGCCATTCTAAGAGCTGTTTGAGTAGTACTATGACATATTAGTAGGTTTGAGAATGACCTTCATGAAAAACCCCTAATTACAGATTATGTGTGTTCCTTGAGAAAAGGGTCTTGTGATATATTTCTCACAACATTGTTTTGCTGAGCATTTTATTATTATAGTCTGTAGCAATTAAAGGTGCACCTTATATCTATAGTCATAAAGGAAAAAAAAAGAAAATATTGACTAATAAATAATCAAATTGGAAATGTATCAAGGGCTGATTGCTTTTCAAGGATTATTTTGAAACTTCTTGAGGAATAAAGCTCATTCTAAAAGCTTAGTGATGTCGATACATGGACAATATTCTCTCTACTAAGAAGCTAGTAAGTGTTTGATACAGAGGATATCTGTCCATACAGTTAACACCCATTGCTAGTACAGCTTATTTTAGTCTTTCTTGATTTTTATATTATTTCTTCATAGCCCAAACCCATGGAAATGGGAAATTACACTTCATGTGTATTAATACAAGGATTTTTGTATGCTTGTTTAATATGCTTTTCTCTATAAATGAAATACTGTGTATTTAAGCATACTTGTGATGAGTTGGTTACCTTTTTCACTAGCCAGACTTTTCCTCATTCTCAGAATCTCTAGGTCTTCTCTTTGGAGACAAGAAATACCGAGATAACTGTCTAAATCGCAGTCCTCCTTGTGTCATGAATTTTGGATGCAGTATTATCTTTGTTTTTGTTATTCCATGGGCTACATAATTCTCTGATTTCTGGAGGGCAAAAATTAGCTGAGGAGCTCTTAACTTGATGCCTTGTACTTAGTAAGACTTCAGTCAGTGGCTGTTGAATTGCATTGATTTTCTCCAGACTCGTTCCTTTCTAGCAATTGCTCTGGTTACTTCTTAATGTCTAGGTTACAATTATTTTATAATTAGAAAAATTAAACCATCATGCATCTTTACTTTCTCTAATCTTTCATTTTCATCTTCATTCACCTTGTAATCCTGTAGCCTTTTTTTCTCCTCAAATTTGCATATTTTGTTTCACTCACTCATTATTTACCTTTTATCTCCTCTCCTCCCTGGGTTTCGTTTCCTTTCAAATACGCATGCTCTGCACAGCCAGCTTAGACTTTTCTTAAAGATATTCAGAATTGATCTGGTCTTTCTAACCCCTTGATAATGTATTCATCTTCTTTTACCTGAGTGTTTATGTATTCTTTTCTTGTTCTGCCTGTTTGCTGACTTTACGGAAGACACTATGTTTTAATTATTTGTTGAATAATAATTACCACATTATGAAAGGTTGAACAACTTTTATCATCTTCACTGATGGAAACAGCATAGTGGATATTCACATATACCTATCAGCCTGGGCATAAATGAGTTCTCATCAGGTTGTGAAAAACAATTTACTAAAATCAGAAACAAATCAAAACAGATGTAAGGTTTGGGGGTCATTAATTTTCATTAAATTTCCATGGAGAACTATGAACAAGCTAAAAATACTTTCAGCAAATTATATGAAATGGTTTCTTTAATGGTGTGTAATGTCACTGGGGAAAAGTAGGAAGCTAGATACTAATTTATTTCTAATCTGCAAGTTTGCCTAGATGTAAATGTGGATAATCTCTATACTTCAGATAGGTATCAAAGTAGACATGAGACTTTTTTGTACAGTCTTCACTTAATTTTTTGTTAAA
Source organism: Dasyprocta punctata (assembly GCA_004363535.1). NCBI lineage: Eukaryota > Metazoa > Chordata > Mammalia > Rodentia > Dasyproctidae > Dasyprocta > Dasyprocta punctata. The sequence continues at coordinate 69,657 of RJWM01007568.1, read as the reverse complement.
GTCTATTTTAAAGCCCATAAGAGCCTTGATTAAATAGCCATCAAATAGAGATATTTTCAAAAATAATATTGTAGACTGACTTGCTGATTTTTACTGTGAATGAAAAAAGTAAATTATCTAAAAGACAGTCAATGAGAGAAGCAATGTATAACACACTGAAAACAGAGGTTAAATTTTCTTCTTAAGGGTAGCATTCATCCAAATGACATTTCTGGAGTACATGTGTATTTTGTACTTCATAGCAAGCACAGATATTGCTATAATATTTAATTTCTTGAAAAATACGTAGTCTTGCAGAGGAGAGTGATGAGCAAAGTTAAATATAGTCCCATAAAGGTGGTACAAAAAAAGATCTGAAATAAGATTTATTTGTAGCTAAGAGATTCAGTTTTCTTCCTGAAGAAGGTCTATTTGAGATTAGTTCTAAAAAGGAAGAGGATTTTGAACAGGAGAACATACCTACTAGAGGAAAATCTACCAATCAGTAACAGACCAAAGAGGGAGAACTGCAAAGCTTGAATAGAAAAAAGTAAGTTCAGTTTGGCGGGGTTCCAGAAGGATGCTGGAAGAAAGGACAAAGATAGAGATGTGACCGAATATAGAAGCTAAATAATAATAAGAATAGTAACAATAATAGAATTATAGTACTTTTCTTTCAGGGTCATTGTAAGTATTGAAAGTCATGAAGAACATGTCCTTGTGGTGTATATGGTACACTTGTAGGCACTCTGTGATAGGTACTTTGAGTGAGATTGGAGGTCCTTAAGGACCTGTTTCTCATGTCTGAACTGAGAAATGACAGTCATGGCCATTAGAAGGTTAAGAAATGTGCATGCCAGGTTGAAGTGGGGGAGAGATTTAAGGTAACTGTCAGACAGGAAAGATAACAAGTTATGATCTATGCCTGAATTGCCTACCTCTTAGGTTGAAAGTTAGGTACAGATGGTAATGAGAGAAGGCAAGGGGAAGATTTCTTGCAGAGGTAATAGGAGGAACAACTAATGAAGGATGGAGAAAGCATGAGACCTGAGACTTTTTGCCATTCTGTTAGCATCCATTTTTACTTTTTGCTAATTCTTCACACACATTTTACACATTCTATTTCAGAATCTAAAAATGTCCTGCTGCATGTCAGGACAAGGGGTGATAACTTGGAGTAGACAGGATAAAATAAGCATCGGACTTAGCTAATGGAGGAGTGAGGAGAACCTGGGTCTCCTTAGTGAGTGTCTTTCCCTCTGTAAATGGTGGCTTCAGCATTTTGGCCTCACGTTTGTACACATTGTCAGATTTCTTATGTCCCCATCATTCTCACTTCTGTTCTCATACCTGAAGGCCTGCATGATGCTGAGTCACAAAAAGTACTGATTCTTTTCCAGGGAAGCAACAAGAGCTCCTTCCCTAAGAATGGTGATTTTTTTTAATATTCTTTTCTTACTTATCTAGCTTTCTTATCAACTTTTTATTTAAATGTCTCATCAAAATGTATTTCAGTTGGTTGCTAATATGTGAAAAATGCGATTTGATCAGAAGGGCATAATTTTTATGGTGCTTATTGCATTTCTTTTACATCGTGATTTTTACTGGGGATAGACCTGTAATCTGATGGTCTCACTGAGATGGCTAGCAGCAGAGCGTGCCCATGTGAAGAGTTGACCACTCACATGTTGCTTTTACAACTCCACTGAAGCCAGGTATCCCCTTTAAATTGCTGGCTGATTCAGAGGGTGCAAGTGATCTGCAATTAGTTTATCTCATTTTAGTTACAATTGGAGTAACAGGCAGGGCCGGCTCTGTTGACCGGGAAGATTGGCTACAGCAGCCAGAAAGCACATGTCTGCAGGTGTTTCTGTTCGATGTTGCTTTGATGTAACATGATGGAGATTCCGCATATATATACATAAAAGAATTCTGTAGGAAAAATTCGTAGGAGAATCTTGCTGAGCAATAATAATAACTGCTAATGTGTCAAGCGGTTTGCATGAATTTCCTTTTTGAATTCTTTAACAACCTATTCAGGGAAATACCATGCCTGTCTTAAAGATAGAGACTGAGTTTGGGAGGTTATGGAATTTGGTGCAAATCACTAACCAGGGTGCAGCAGAGCTAGTATTCAAATTCAAGTTTCATCATTCTTTTGCTGGAGCTCTTAACTTTGATGCTATTGAATTCAAAAAACAGGAGTGAGTAAACAAAATTTGCTATGATAGAATACTAAATAAAGTACCATTTCTTTCATAAATGAAAAGTATTCATTGACTACCAGGTATGAATGGTCTAACAAGAATTACTGGCTCTCTAGTGTCATGTGCTATCTTTTACATGAAATATTTATTTTTTCTGCTGTGTTGTAATGGAGCTTTGAAAGGTGTATACTATCTGTATATTACAGAAATGAAGGACAAGATTTGAGGAGGTAACTGTGATTTTCCTGAGTACACATAGAGCTAGTTTACAGCAGTATTTCAATTATTGGGACAAAATACACGACAGCCACAAATTAAATGAGAGATTTATTTTGGCTCACAGTTTCAGAGGTTTCTGTCCATGGTCAGCCACTTTCAAGGCAGAAACATAATGGTGGAAGGAAAATGCATGCAGAGGAAAACTGCTCAACTCATAGCATCCAGGAAGCAGAGAGCAGGGGGAGAAGTTTGTGAGAGAAGGTTGGGGATTAGATATAACTCAAGGTCATGCCCCAGTGACCTACTTCCTCTAACATTAGCTCACCTCCTAAAAACCCATCTACCTGTGAACTCATCAGTGGGTTATGTAGTGGTGCAGTTAGTGCTGTCACAATCCAATCACTTCTCAAAGAGTTTCTTATCCAGTCAAATTGCCAATCAAGATCAACTGGCAGCGCTGAACTTTGGGTCCGGGTCTATTGGAGTGCATTGTTCACCTCTGTTCTTTTCACTTCCATTCTGCCATGAAGTTCACATTAGTGTAATAGTACTATTCAGCCTTCACTTTTTCATTAAAAATATAATATATAATGTATCCTTTTGTTAACAGTAGAGTTCATTGCCTATGACTCATTCCTGATAGCTTGTCTATATTTTCATTTATTAAATGTTGCGCAAACATTCATAATATTATAAGATATTTGAAAATTATCTGGAGGCTTTATCTTTTTGTTGGGATATGAGGTTAGTTGGAAGATTAAATTGTGAAATTTTTCTCCATAGTCACTGGAACTGTTTTTCTTACCAAAAAATTAATCTGACTGGAAGGTAGCTCAGTGGTAGAGTGCTTGCCCAATGTTCATGAGACCCTGGATTCTGTTCCCTATATCTGAAAATAAAACGTTCTTTCTAGGCAGACCACCAGACAAATATGAAAATTCATACTATTTTTGAAACATGGGCTCAGGCTACACAAAACCAGCCATTTTCACAGAGGATTGATTCATTTGAGAGTTGTCTTATTTTTTAATTTTAAGTTTTTCTTATTAGATCGAGTATCATACTGAAAAGCTTTCTACTTATCCAAGAATGTAATGGATTCCTTTGGCAGCTGAAAATAAATACAAAGAAGCTTGAAATGACAAGACAGGGTTTTTCTCCGATTTGCCATGCAATGGAAAATGTTGGAGAGAAGAGTTTGCTTCTTTTTGAGATTCCTGAAGTAGACGTTTCAGTGTCAGTTTATTCAACCAGATGTCAAGGTCATTATATGACTGTGCAGTCTGCTGAGTCAGCCTGTTTGAGTCAAAAAAAAGAGCTAATTAAATGTCCTCATACTCAGTGTACTTGTCATACTATTCCATTTGTTTAAAAGAGGTGGGCAGGAGAGAGAATCCTAGATGATGAAGCCCCAGAGAGAATTGACATAAAGTGATATGCTTATGAAGCTGGGCTGACTAATGCCTTGTATTTGCTGACAGATTACTCTCTGTAGGATTTATCTGGCACGTACCTATTTCCTCTTCAAAATAACTATGTAGGAAACTTCATGTTGCTGGGAGATAGCCAGGTGTTTCAGTTTGAATCACTCAGGTTGGGATCTGGAGCCTTGAAGAGCAGTTCTGATGTACACACACTGTAGAGGCACAGTACCTACTTGGGAACTGAATTTGCATTACACATGTTTTTTAGGATGGTGACTCATTAAACAATGTTTCTGGAGTGAGTTTCTCTTTGCTAAGGACATTCATCAACAGCCACTGAATTTGATTCTTTGGATCAAGCTCAAGATTATTCTTGGGGTTTGCATTTGAAAAAGGAGATAATCTGGTCTCATTCATTGGGTACATTATCCTGGTCTTCAGAGAGGTAGTTACTAGAAATACCATGTGATAGATTTTTAGACAATTTTTTTGGGAGGCTTCTGGAATCATAGTGTAAGGAACATCACAATTTGAGGTCTTTTCTTCAACTTGTTATTTCATATATTTATGTTTGTTGGGTGATGAATTTTTAATGAAATAATTTGAGTTTTACCAAGATTTGTGTATATTTAAATCTACTTATGACTCATTTGAATGTTTTTTTTTACTAAAAATGGGATATAATTCATATATCATAAAATCGATCTCTAAAATATCTCAGTGATGTTTCACTGGTTTCAAATATATATTCACAATAATCAAGTTATCTATAATATTTATTATTCCAAGAAGAAATGCCACACCCATTAGCAGTTACTCCCTAATTACCCCTCCTTTAGTTCCCAAAAATCATTGATCTGTTTTCCCTCCATGCAAATTTCCCTATTCTGGACATTTCATACAAATGAACTCATAAAATATTATGTGACTTTTTATGTCTGCATTTTTTACTTAGCATAATATTTTTATGATTCATTCTCATTGTATCATGTATCAGTACTGTGTTGCTTTTTAAAAGGCTGCATAATAGTACATTATAGGGATATATCTCACATTTTACTTACCATTCAGCAAAGTGAACATTTTCTGGGGTGGGAGGCCTCCCAATGTTTTGACTACTATGACTTTTTGTGTGCACGTGTTAGTGTGGACATATCTTTTGAATTGTCTTCAGATTGAAGTTGTTGCATCCTATTGGTGACTGCATGTTTAACTTTTTGAAGAACTGTCAAACCGTTTTCTAAATTGCATGTAACAGCTTACATTTTCACAAGTAATACATGAGGGTTCCAATTTCTCTATATCATTTGTTATGTCTGGATCATAGCTTTCTTATTAGGTATAGACTGTACCTTACTGTGGTTTTAATTTGAACTTCCTTAATGACTAAGAAACATTTTCTTATGTCTTGTTAGCCATTGCGTATGTTGTTTGGAGGGATGTCTATTCAAATCTTTTGATCTGAATATATCTCCTCCAACATTCAAATGCTGCCTCTGCGACAACATTGAGAAATGGAGCCACCAAGGCCAGGAGGGGTCCTCTTTCACAGGATTAAGGGCCTTAGAAAAGAGGTTTCCCACGGTGTTTGGCTAGCTTGCCCTTGTGGCTTCTGCTGTGTGTGCATGCAGCAAAAAGGTTCTCACTAGAGCAAATGCTGACTCCTGATCTTAGGCTTTCCAGTCTTCACAACTGGAGAAATAAATTTCTGTGTATAAATTACCTAGTCTCAGGTATTCTGTTGTACATCAGAAATCAGACCACGACAATTTGTCTCTTTATTAAGTTGTAAGAGTTCTTCATGTTTACAGGTTGTTTATCATGTATATGATTTGCAAAGTCTTCTTTTGTGCGTTTTCTTGGTAGTATTCTTTGAAGTACAAAGAATTTTAATTTCTACAAAAGTCAGTTCATGTTTTTCTTTGCTTTTGGTGTCATATTGAAGACCACTGCCTAATCCACACAAAGATTTACTTGTATTTTCTAAGAGCTTTATAGTTTTAGCTCTTACTTTTATTTTTTATTTTATTTATTTATTTTTTTTGCGGCACCAGGGATCGAACTCACAGCCTCACGCCTGCCAGACGCTTAAGCGACTGAGCCAAACTCCCGGCCCCAGCTCTTACTTTTAGATCCTTGCTTACATTGCTTGATTTTTGTACATGATGTGAAATAGAATCCTGACCTCATTCCTTTGTATGTGAATATTCGGTTGTCCCAGTATTATTTGTTGAAAAGATGGTTCTTTCACTATTCAGTTGTATTGGCACACTTGTCAGAAGTCAAATGATCATACATATGAAGCTTTATTTCTAACTCCACTGATTTATATGTCTGTCCTATGCCAGTGTCACACTGTCTTGATTACTGTACCTTTTAAGTAAGCCTTGAAATTTGGAAGTCTATATTTTTTAGCTTTTTTTTTTTTAAATGAAGATTGTTTGTGTGTTTCTTGAATTCCCGTATAAATTTTGGGATCGACTTGTCAGTGTTTGCAAGGAAAGAATTTGGGATTTTGATATTGTGTTGAATTTATAGATTATTCAGCCATATTAACTATAATAAGTCTTCAGATCTATGAATACTTTTTTTAGGTAACCTTTAATTTCTTTTAGCCATGTTTTGAGGTTTGCAGTGTATAATTTTACATTTCTTTTGTTGAATTTATTTCCATGAAGTTTGTCTTTTTAGATGCCTTTTAAAGTGGAATTGTTTCTTAATTTTATTTTTGGATTGTTCATTGATAGTACATAGGACTGCAATTAATTTTTCTACACTGATTCTGTGTCCTGCAAACTTAAGACACAACTCATTAGATGGAAGAATCGGGATCAGTAATGAAGGAAGAACACAAGAGAAAATTGAAAACATGATAGACTAATTTAGATTTGAACCTCTTAGTTTTCAATATACATATAGACTTCTTTTATTAAGATTTTCTTTTTAAAAAGCTAAAATTTTGCTTCTTAGTTATGTTTCTGTCATGTTCTGTTTCTGAAGGTTGATGGTTTTAGGACCTTTCATTTCTGACTTCATGCTTTGAAAACACATTTAGAAAAAGAACAAATCATACAAGTTACAGGAAATCAAGTATGTGTAAAGGACTGGAAGAACTTTTGATTATTATAAATTTAATAAAATTTTCTTATGAAATTTTATTAAAGTTCCATCCAATGGTAAGTTATTGTAAGGATTTAGATACCCTGCACACTAAATCACATCCTATAAAATTATACACTGTGCCATAGTGCAGAACCTGCTGAAGAATAAAGACTGACGTGGGTATGTGTGAAAAGGGTGATTACTTCACATTAGGGCAGTAAGATGAAGGTGAACAGAACATAGTAGGTTTCCATATCTTTCCCTATCTCATGGTACCTTGTGTTTGTACTAGGCCTCTTTGATACTGGGTCATAATGAAAATACATTGCTTGAGAGAAGTAATAATAATCCACTCATATCTAGTCTTAGTCAGTGTGTTAGTTTTCCAACCCTAAAACAAATACTTGAGGTAATCAGTTTATGAAGAGAAATTTTATTTTGATGTATACTTTGATAGGTTTCAGTTCATGGTCATTTGGCCCTGTTGTTTTAGGCAAGTGGCTTGGCAGTATATAGCAGCAGTGAATAGCTAAGCAAATTATTTACTTCATGGCAAATCAAGGATCAAACAGAGAAAATGAAGAAGAGGCCAGGGTTCTTCAAGTCCCTCTGTGGAATATCCACAATCTCCTGAAGATCCTTCCACTGGGCCTCATCTCTGAAAGGTTCCTGCACTTACCAGGAGCAAGGACTGGGGACCAAGCCTTTAACACATGGACCTTTTGTGTATACTTAATCCAAACCACAGCAGTGAGTAATTAAATTTTTATTTTAATACTCATGTAGGGAAGCAATACATGGGCTAGAACAGGTTGTTTTCTTCTTGGAAACAAACTTGGATGATATAATACACTGTATTTCCCTTTTAAAGTTTTGTCTATGTAGAGATTATACAACTAATGCTATTAAGAAAGTGTTCCTTGGCAATCTTAAAATAGAAAGAATGGTGTCTTGCTTTTTCTTACAGAAACTACTAGGCTTTTAATACAATGGGAACCCACAGAGAAATGGGGGTTTTAATAAACAAATGGAAAATCTGGGGATATTGGAGCTAGGACCGGTGTTCTATTGAAACTAGAAGCTATGTAGAGTGGGCCAGCCTATTCGAAGAGGAAGGGAAGAAGGCTGAGGAAATAATTCTCCATTCTCTGGAAAGCAGGGAGACTCATGCTTTACCTGCTCAATAAAGGTTACAACTTTATCTTTCTCTCTCACTACATCATTTCAGAAAGTGACTGGATATAAGTAACATTATTCAAATGACTATTTCTAGATGTCTCAATTTTTAGAAGTCAGGATATGTCATTATGATAGACACTTCTGCTTTTGAATATTTCATAGAAATATTGGCCCACTGCATGATAGATTTAGGGTAAAAGGTGCATTCTGGAGCTGGGTGGCCCTGGAAAGGCTTCCTTTCTTGGGTCTCTTTCCTTGATTTCTTCTGTTTTAGGGCTAAGCCTCATGTCCTAGTCAAATGTCAGGCTGGAGCAGTGCACTCAGAAGGAGACTCACATGCTTATTGGGCCAGTGTGCCTTGTCCTTGGGGAAATGGTAAAGCAGGTGACAAAGGCATTTAGTATGTGACCACCTCCACTATTGTTCTGGCTTCTAAGTCTTGAGGCTGACTTGTCTCTTAAGGCTTCACTCTCTGCTCAAAGTCCCTGCTATTCCCAGACTCCTACTGTGGCAATCAATTCAGTCCTATCTGAAGTGCTTCTCTTTACACAAATGGCTTCTGGTGATGCAGTTTCAATACTAATGTGGGAATAGAGGCAGCAGTGGAAGTTAGTGTGGAGATAGGGACCAGTAATTGTAAATGAAAGCAATTATAACAATATCTAACTTTTATTAAGCACTTTTATGTGACAGGGACTGAGCCAACTGCCACATGTATGGTTTAAGTGTCATGAAAAAACTGAAGTGAATTTCATTGAGCTCTTCATGTTGAGGAAACTTGAAGAGATCAGCTCACTGATCTGAGGCCATGTGAATATTGACTGACAACATCAGAATTCATATCAGGAAGTCTGATGCCATATTCTGTACTCTCAGCTATTGCAGTTGTCCTGAAGATTATATGTGGGTGTGCTTAGATTGATCAGAGCTCTGTCAAGAACAGATGGGACTTTTAGAAAAGGTAAGGCAGGGTTTGTGACCATAGTCAAGGGATGAGTATGGCCAGCTCAATATGAAATGAGAGAAAGGGGAACACATACCAGAACTGGTCTCTCTTCTTTCTGTCCTGGGTCCTCCATTTGCTTCCCAGTGACAAGGGCAATCCTTTGCTACAATCAACATAGACCAGAGCTGTGAGGACAAGAGGAGGAAGTGGTTTTCACCGTAGGAGCAGGGTCACCAGATATGAGCTTTGTTTTAGGTAGAGGGATTCACCCACAGCCTGCTGGATTGTGAACCCCCGATTTTCTTTTTTTACTCCCATCTCCTGCTAGGACCTCTTATTGGCCATGCCCAGCAAGAAGTTAAAACACAAAGCTAGAAGACAAGGTAGCCAGACTCGCATAGCCTTCCAACACACAGAGCAGGGGACTAGCCCCAATCAGGAGAGGCACATGAGTAAAATCTCATACAAAGCCCATAGGTGAATCTGTCTCTGAAAGACATCTCGGAAGACACACTGTGGCGTATTTGAGGTCACTGATTTTTTGAATAGCAGCTATATTTAGGTCAGTTGCTATTGTATATACAGTATCTTCTGTTGACGCAGAAATGTGACCTTGCTACCTGTCAGTTTTCTCTGAGCCTTCAAGAAGCGTACGTCTATTTATTTTGCTGTCTTAGTAAAAGCTAGCATATGTGCAGAGGGCTGATCTCTCCACATCTGGATGTTTGTGTACTTTGCAAATTCTTGACCTTGAGTGACTCTGGTATGTAGCTATTCCTCTATGTCTACACCTAGGCCCTGGGGCATTTATGTCCTTTGGATGCCCCTTCCTCTGATAAACTTTCTGAATGTTCAGCACTTTCTGTGTCTCATTAAAATTTAATTTGCTATAACACTGCCAAGCCCTGCTACAGCTATATTTAAATGGCTTCTCATTGCCTCATTTTTTGGATTGCTTTTTTTTGAGGATCTTGAAGCAGTAAATGCCTTCAGTTATGCCAGCAGCCATGAAGGGCAGGTGGGACATTGCAGGTGAGATCTGTGTATTTATAGGTTTTACTTTCTAAAATATGTATTGAAGAACTGTATGATTATTATCATAGTGAAGAAAATGGGAAAGGCCTAGTAGGAGAGAGGAAGCCAATGTTCATTGAAGACCAGTACTCTTTTGAATTTTTAAAAGCCCACTCAAAATACAGTAACATTTTAGCTAATATGCTCCTCTTTTAAAATTTGATTAAGTTTATTGGTACATTTGAAGTATACATAATGATCACAGTCATCATTGAGAGTTTGTGCCTGTACATGATATAACTTGATTCTTTTCTTTTCCCATTCCCCTACCCTCTCTTCAACCCCTCATTTACAAAATTTTTTATTCCATTGTTTCCTTCTTTTCTCATTTTTTACTTCTCCCTTCCTTCCTTTCCCTGTCTCCTTTCCTAGTTTCCCTTCCCATTTAAACATTTTCTTCTTATTTCACAGTATCTATTATACATTTTAGTCCTTATTTATACTTTCAGTTTCTCACACCAGAGAAACAATGCAGTGTTCGTACCTTCTTTATCCATTCATCAGTTGATGGGCATTTGGGCTGTTTCCAAGATATAGCTATTACGAACTGTGCTGCTATAAACATGGCTGTGCAAATACTGCTGTGGTATGATGATTTTAATTCTTTTGGGAGGATACTAAGAAGGGAATTGTCTGTGTCAAATGGAACCTCTAGTATTTTGAGGAATCTCCACACTGATTTCCACAATGAATGCACCAGTCTACATTGCCACCAACAGTGGAGAAGGGTTCCTTTTACCCCATAGCCCTGACAACTTTCATTATTGGTTGATTCACTTCTAGATTTAGTAACCAAATTCAGTAGTGTAGCTGGATACAAAGTCAACCCCCAAATATCAATAGCCTTCCTCTATAGGAGTAACAAATTTACTGAGAGACAAATTAGGGAAATAACACCTTTCACAATAGCATCCAAAAAATAAAATACCTAGGAATTAATCTAATGAAGGAAGTAAAAGACCTCTACATTGAAAACTACAGTACTCTGAAATAGGATATTGAAAATGGTAGCAGAAAAGTGGAAAGATACCCCCTGCTCTTGGGTAGGAAGCAACAGTATAGTGAAAATGGCCATACTTCCAAAACTGTTATACAAATTTAACGCAATTTTGATAAAAATTCCAGAAGCATGTTTCACGCAACTAGAGAAAACAATCTTAACATTCATCTGGAACCAGAAGAGACCTAGAATATGAAAGGTAATTCTGAGCAACAAAGGAAAGAGAGACAAAGGATTACTGTCTAGAATATATAAAGACCTCAAAAATTCAGACTCCTCAACTTTAAAGACTCCAATCCAAAAATTGGTATCTGAAGTGAATAAATACTTCCCAGATGAAGAAGTAGAAATGGCAAATAAATATATGAAAAACTGTTTAACACCATTGGTCATTCAAGAAATGCAAATTAAAACAATTCTGAGATTCCATTTTACCCCAGAAAGAATGGCTAGTATCAAGAAATCAACCAATAAAATTCTTTTAAAGCTTTAGCATTGGAAATATGCCCTGGACTCCATTCTGTAATTTGCACAAAACCTGCAGTTATTCTTTACAATTATTTCCAGGCACCCAAGCCTGGATATGTACAAGCTTTGGAAAGTATTCTCAGTTTGAAGTTATAAAATAAACTTTCTGCTTGAATATTGTTGAGAAGGAAGTTAGATTGCTGAGTCTAGAATGGAATGATAAAGGCCTGGGCAGGGAAAAGAAGTAAAGAAAACCTTACTTTAACAAGTACATCAATAAGGCTGACTTGTAAAGAATCCAGGTAGGAGAAAAGTGGGGAAAATAGGAGAGGTTCATCTAGGAAATTTATGCCAAGGATAGAATTGCAGTCTTCTAGCAAGTACAGGGTAGCAATTTCTTTTTTAGGTTTTAAGAAGTGGATTGTTAATGAAGAGATTATAATATGATTCAGGTTGCTAATGTACACCTCTTAAAAAATTCAAAATGCCTCCAAAATTGAGGGATTTAGTTAACACACATTTAGATCTGTATTTACTGAGTTACCATTTTCATTGCTAGAGTTGAACCAGAACAAACAAGAATATTAACAGTACATTTGAAAGACTTTACATGCAGAGGTATCTCACTGTAAATGTCACTTTTTTCCTTTGTCAGATTCCCAGGATTTCTATCTGACCTCTTTTCTCCACTGTTTTGTTTTTATTTGCTTTACTTTTTGCTTCAATATCTTTTATTTGCTGGCTCTCTCTTTCCATGTAGTTATCCTTTTTGACATGTTTTTCTATTCTTTCTGGATGCTTTTAGTCTGATTCTCTTGTGTCTGATATTATTAGTGCATGAATATCATCAGTTTTCTCCCTTGAATCCTGTACAAGATGCCACAATAGATTGATAAACTTTGAGGGGAGATTGTGTTTTGCACCCTGAGGTAGCCTTGTCTTGAGAAGGTTCTGCTTCCTCCTGGTAAGTAACAAATGCTTTAAGAATTCAAATTGCCTAGTACCTGGCAAGTGTTAGGTGCTCTGTGAATATCTGTGGAACAAATGGTTCCTAAAAAATTGTGCATGTATAGAGGAGAAAATAAGGGCTACTCTTTGGGATAATATTGGTGAACTTTTTTGGGTTTACCTCTGGTATGATGGTTTTGCAGTTTTTATGGCTACTTAGCCTTGATGGTCTGCTTTTTTCACAATTACTTATTTTCTATGGGTTTTATGGCTTTTCTCTTGTTTAATGAAGATACACCTTTCTCTTTGATTTGGCCTCCCTTGGTCTGTGTTCCTTCCAGGGACAATGTGTTTACTCTTTACTGCTGTTTTGGTACTAGCTCCCCTTTTTCACCCTGCTTAGCCTTCTCATGATGCCCCTGTTCTTTTCACAGTGACCCCTCACTTTCCCTCTCTTCTTTGTTCCTTTTAATCTTTTCTTCTGCATTCCTGGGCAATGGGGGTTTGTTCTTCATGAGATAAGGAAGTTTGGCTGATTCACACTCAGATAAACACTGGAAAGCAGAAGGGTCCTAAACAGGTAGAACACTCATAGCCCAGAAGAAAGCAGTCGTTTATTTTGGTCAGATTCTGGCCCATTTAATTTGACCTAGTCTTGTATTTTTCTGTATATTCTTCCCATCATGGTTTCTTTAGCTCAGTCAAAAGATATTCTTTACTTACTTATCTAGACTGGGCAATCAGACTTAGCCTACCTCTGTGGAACTCACAGTGGGATTGTGGATTGCTAAACATTAATCAAATAGTATAAAAATTACAGCTGTGAAAAAGAGTAACAGAAAAGGAGAAACAGTACACTGTGATTGGCATGCACTGAGATTTTTAAAAAAGGTTTTTATTGAAGTAAAACATACACATAGAAGCATGTACATATCATGGATGAATAGCTCAGTGAATTTGTACAAAGTCAACATTCCTACGTAGTTAGCACCAGATCTTGACCAGCACTTACAGCCCCACTTATGTTCTCTTCAAAATCCTACTCCTCACCTTGTCAAAAGATAAACTGTCACTGCAACTTCCAGCTTTGCAAGTTGAGATTTTATCAGGTATGATGGTCAAAAAAGGCTTTTTGAAGTATTGTCCAAGCCGAGACCCGGAGGATGAGTAGGAGAGCAGTGACCACAGAGACAGAGGATTGAATTTCCAGGACAGGAATGCATCGCTGGAGGCAGCACCATAATATGAGGTTCTCATTCATCCTAAAAGCAATGAAGTTGGTAAAGGATGATCAGAATAAAATTTCAGAGATCATTCTAGCTGGGTAGAGAATGGTGGATTAAAGAGAAGGCAGAGTGACTGAGGAGAAACTGGTTGGTAGGTCATTGCTGTATTATAAACTGGAGAGTAGGCTTTTTAGTCAAGGTGGTGGTACCAGTGCTGAGAAGTCGGTCGATTGAGTACATGTTCAGAGCAAAGACTGACAGGACTTATTAATGGATTAGTCATTGAGACTAGAAAAAGAAGATGTCAAGAATGACTTCTGGCTTTTTGGCTTAGAAATATGAAGGAATGAAGCCAATTGCTGAGATCATGGGTCAATTTGACTAAAATGCCTCTGCAGAATATAGATTTGGGACCGACTCATCTTGGCATAACAGGATGGGCACAATTGTTTTGTGCTCATCTGAAAGAATGTTTCCTTGATGGCTGTGAGTTACAAATTGGGTATTAAATGAATATATCGCATTTCCTCATGTATCCCTACCACTCTACTCTTGGGGAGAACACACGCATCTATGCGTTGACACACACACAAGTATGCATTTCAATGTGTAGTTTATGTGCACTTTCCCATTCATGAGGGAAGGGTTAGTTGGAGAGTAGTTGTTCAGAAGTTGAAAGGAATGATGAGAGCTATGTTTGATGAACATGAAAGGATTAATACTGAGATCCTGTTCACAGCTCGTAGTACCCTCTTAACGAGATTCTCAAGGATGCATTGTAGTTTCTTTGGTGATGATGCTGTGTAGCTTTTACTTCTGTTGCCTCCCTGCACTTGGGAAGGTGATAGTAGTAGTGATATCAAGGATAAATAGATGATCTCTGCCCTGAAACTACTGAACAGAGATAAGACATGTGAATATAAATTATGTATTGTATATGAGAGTGCAATATTGATTATATAATTTTCATTGGACACTAAATATTGTACCTAACACTATGTTAGATAGTGCAGATACAAAGATGAGCAGTATTAACTCAATTTCTGAGTGTTTATTAATTTTTCCCTTTGTGCTGTGCTGGACATTGTGTTTGAATGATGACCTAACATAAGCATACTCTAACTCAGAGAGCTTATAGGCTTGTAGTGAATGTAGGCATTAAAGAACCAACAAGTATGTAGTAGTGATGTGTATCATAGGGGAAAACACATTGATTGTATTATAAGAGCATAAAAATATGGGGTTGGATGTAGCTAGAGACAACAACAGAGGCTTTCTTGTACGACTGATTATTAAGTTGATGAAAGAATAGTATGGTTTGGACAAGAGAAGGTGGGGGAAATGAGCATTCTATTTGATAGGCATTTCAAAGAGGTGAGAGTGAAAGTAGGCTTGATGATATGTGACAAAGATATTAACCTCAAGATAGATTCAGAAATCCACTAATGGGAAAATTCATCTTTTCTTCTCACTAGATGAATGATGTAGCTTAGTGAGGAAGTTTTATGTTAATAGATACTTGGGGGACAGTAGATGCTAAAAGCTTTCCCTTCTGAAGCATTGGTGGCCATGGAGCACATGGAGCTCTCATGCCTCTGCTTTTCTCTGTTTCCATCTAAAGTTTGCTCACTACTTCTGCTTGTCGTTCCGGCCAGTGGGCCAACTGGTCACGTGACTCCATCTGTGTTAGTTACTTTTCTCAAAATACCCAACACCCAAGGTGAAATGGGGAAAGGTTTATTTAGCTCAGTTTGTAGAGGTTTCAGTGCATAATCAACTGGCTCCAAGGCAAGAGTGACTTGTCAGAGAGTAGTTCACAGCACCTGCAAAGCAGGAAAAGCAACAAGGGAGAGACAAGACTCTTTCTGTCCCTTATTTTGTACACAGGCTACCCACCCTAGGGTGGGTGTAGAACTCATGCCTTTAATCCTAGCCAGAACTGTGCCAAACCAATCAGTGTACTGATTTACTAATCACATACCCTTAACCCCAGCTTCATACACTCTAGATTCAGCCACCTCTGAAAAAAGTCTTATGATTGCATGAGGCTTTGGGGTGACATTTACAACTCAGCAGTGCAGCATCTGCCTGGCAAGCATGAGGCCCTGAGTTAGATTCCTATCACACACACACAAAAAAATTAAAAGATCTCAATATTCATGTAGATTTTGTCCCATAATGACTTAGTAGCTGATAAAATGTGAATGAAAAAGGAAAAATAGTTAAAAAGTGGAGGATTGCTTTTAGCACCCAGAACTAATGTATTTTTCTAAGGAAGTGTTACAGACTTTAGGGAGAGAGAAGTAATAAATGTAGTTGAGGTCATATTTAGTCTGAAGTGTTAGTTAGAAGATATCTAACAGACATCTGGAAATACAGCCTTAGCATTTTCCAGGGAATTAAGGGAATTATTATTATAGATAGTATTTTTATGTTGTATGAATGGAGAAGATAGGTGAATGTAAAACAGAGAGAGAAGAAATGGTAAGAATTTGACATTGAGGAGCACTTTTTCATATATGATGCCAGGGGAAAAATGATCATTGAAGGAGATAGAAAAGGAGCCATCAAAGGACAGGACATGGAGGTAGGACAACCAGGATAAGGGCATTTTGTAAGGAGAAGGAAGCACCATGCACACAGAAGATGGGGAGAATGAGATCAGAAAAAGAGCAAAGTTTGAAAATACTGTGCACAGAAATATTTGAAGTGGTGAATGCACTGATAAGAAAGATGGCAAGATGCACATAGTCCTAGGTAGAATGTATATATCCTTAGAGGTTACCTTATTACAATCCTGAAATGAACATTAAATTACATGGTAAGACTATATATTTTAGTTAGCTCAAAAACATCAGAAATAAAATATATCTTCATTATAAATATAACTTGATTATAAATGAAATGGTTAGTGTTTGCAAATTAAAAATATCAGTAAATGTTCCATTTTGAGTTACTGTACATTTACTATTGTGCTATTTTTATGGGATCATTGCACCAACCTGCTGGATGAAATTGACTACTCATCTTTTTAAGCAGGGTCAGAGCACCTTGTAGGACTGTGACTAGGAATTAATTAATGAGAATATCTTTTAGATGTCAAGAACCTGCTTATTATTACTATTTATTAAGTGAGTACAATGTGTCCTTGGTGGCCTATTGATCAGCATTATCTGTTTAAAACCTGTCAGTCAGCTTAGCTGTGAATTGCCTAAAGAAAATTCAATTATACAGTGGTTGACTGAAATTGCTCATGCATAAGGAGAGAACAAATTACAACCATCAGGATTCATTCCTGGTATTAAGTCAGATATTTTTTAAGGGATTAGGGCCTTAGTGTTCTCTTTAAAAATTTAAAATAGCAGGCCCTTTTTATTCTAATTTAGGTGCCACACACTTGAGTTCTGTGTTATTTGACTGGATTTGACTTCCTTGCCCAGCTGGATAAATATAACTTTCCCAGCTCAGTACCTAAGCAGAATGAATGACTGCTACTTACATTTTGTGAATTCTTTGTGACTTCAGAAGTGGTGAAAAGAATGAACAGCCCTACAGACTCATCTGAAAAGATTAAAAACAAAATCAGACACCAGTTGTAAAGTATCGCTGGATGAATGCCATTTATTTACTTTTGTTTGTTTTGTATTTAAATGTTTTAAAAATAACTGATAGTAATCCCAAATATATTCAACCTGTTAAACATGTCTGAGAGAAAAAAGGAAAGAATTTGCTTATGGCAGGAATATTTAACTGAAGTTCAAACAGTATTGTTTTTCCAGTACCATGATAACTAACATGACCCACAATCCATTGTATGATAGACCGCAGTTCACTCTTTTGTAGGTTATAAAACATTTGAGTACCTTGCATATGTGAGGTGCTATGATGGTGCAGACATTCTGAAATCATAAATTTAAGACTTAGTCCTTGACTTAAGGGATCTTAATAGTACCACACAATGTATGTAGTAGGGAGATGGTGGCAAAACGTAACTAATTATAATCTAATTATAATGCAACCTAGAATATACTGGACTCTGTAAATAAGACCCAATGTATTTTTTGAGTTCAAGAAGGAAGATATTATTTTTAATTAGGGAATCAGGAAGGCCTTAGTATTTATGGACAACCTTAAGTTAATAGGTGAACCCAAATTATGAGGGAGAGTGAAAGAGGAAGATAGGTAGGGGTGGGGCTAGAATGAGGACCAGAAAACACTAGCAGAAAAACATAAGGAGAGAAAAGATGAAGTGAATGTAATTATTCCATCTGACTGACAAGGGGAAAATCACAGGAAAAACATCTGGGTAGTTAACTTTAGCCATATTGTGAAGGGTCTTAGATATCTGGTTAAGGTATTGATACTCTCTGAAATGGAGGAATGAGATAAGAGAACACATTTAAGAAACTTAATTAGGTATATATTCACGTGTAGATAAGGGAGATTGGTGCCAAGAGATACTGAGAGGAGGGGGATGAATTAGGAAGATATTGTGATGGTGTTCAAGATCAATCATCATGATCTGAACAAGGAGAATTGCTTTTTGAATCTGAAAGGAAGACTATAAAAGATGCTGTACATGTCATATCTTTGTATAGTAGGAGGAGAAGAAAAGAAAAAAGGATAGAAGATAGCAATATGATGTGGAGAAACTAGGGGCTGAATTTTGATCAACTAATGTAGCAGACTTGAATTTGTACTTCTAACATACCACACCATGACTTACCAGAGATGTTCTTCCTTGAGACATCAACTTGGGCCACAGCAGTAACTCTGCTCGTTCTCTGAGGTGGAAACATGAAGATGTAAAAGCAGGGTACAGAGTCAGTGGCAAACCTTCAGTGGAGAGGTGGTGCGGAGAACGTGGAAGTGTGGCTGTGGGAGGGGATGGAGGTGAAAGAGCCAAGAAGAAAGAAGAGTGAAGCCAGTACAGTAATACAGAATTTGGTGAGAGAAAGTGTTTGTCATGGCAGGTACAGTAGAAAATGGAAAATAAGGAAATGTTTGTGCTTTTAACCATTAGTATCTTACCGAGAGCTGCATTACGAGAAGTCATAGGGTGAGTGTGTGGTACAAAAATGAGGCCAGTGTGATTAGCGATGTCAAAAGATAGGCCACGATTTACCTGGCCTGCCCCTCCCACCTGCCATCAGACTTTACTGTGAGCCATGGTTCCTGACTTCCCCAGCCCTTGCTTCCCTGCCAACCTGTCTGTGCTTAGGTCTATTCGATTCCTAGCCACACTGAGTGGGACAAGGAATGCACAGACAGAGCCTTTAGTTCCCTGGTGGATGGAGGTGTAATTAGTTCTGCTTTTGCATTCTTTGTCTGGTCCTTCTTTGTCTGTAGTGTTGTAGCCTTCACCTGATCTTTTAAATATTTGTAGACTCTGTGTGTCTGCCTTAGTTTCTACTTACTTCTCTTCCTTGAATCCGCAATCACTCAAAACTTTGCCTATTTAGCTGGAGCTGTCTCCTTCCTAGACCTTCCCAAAGCCTATTTTCCAAGGACTAGAAACCTAACCATCATTCTTAATGCACTAAAAACTGTGAAACCTCTGGCCTTTCTTGCAAAATGGACCTCTTCAGACTCATATGATGGCACAGATCAGGCTTGATTTCACCTTGTCTCTTTGGACACTCAATGCTGAACTTCCCACTAGTCATTTTGGAGGCTAGTTTGATAGATGGATTATCACCAAATATAGTGGGGCTAGTTCTTTATGAATTGATGTTGCTGAAACCTCAATAGCCTATTGACCAAACCTACTTGAGTGTTGTCATATTGAATTGAGGGATTACTCAAGATGGTGGGTTAGCAACCAAATCAGTATTTAAGTCAAGAAAATCACAATAGGCTGTGATGGTAACCATCAGTTCAGAGGAAGAAGACTGATGAGAATTAGAGAAATAGCACTGTGAAAATCAGCATACATCTTTTTGGTAGTGAGACCAAAAATATAGGGATGCATGGACAGAGTAATAGAAAGAGAAAATGACCAGTAGCATTTCCTATCCCTAATACATCATTTGACTTCTGCTGGATAGAAATTTTCTCAAGGTTGACTTGTAGGAATTTCAGCTAGAATTCAAGGTAGTAGTAAGGGTATATATTAAAGATAGATTCTGGCAGATCTACAAGGACTGTTCTTTTGATCAGCGTTGTTTCCTAGAGGATATTTGCCACTGCTTATGTGAAAAGTCATGCTTGAAGTTGAACTTTAGTGGAACTAGTTTATTTAAACCAGGGATTATATGAACATAGTAAGTTTATCTTTATTTTTTGCTTTGAGTTGCTGTAATGTCATAGTAGCTTAGCTGCCACCAGGAGTGGCAATATGATATGGCTCCATAGGTCAGCCTACTATGATGGGCAAGGCCATGTTAGTAACTGTGTCACCATCATGAACTTAATTAGAATCTCCTGCCAACATGCATTATGTGGGGTGAGGTTGCCCATACTTTACATAAACCTTAAGGATTGTGGAACCTGTATGTATGTGGTACACACGTGTTCAGATAAATAATAACCTGTGTGAGTTAGTATTTTATTCTAGTAAGGAAAAAGTCATTTGAATAATAAAAGAATGTCATCTAAACATTTATAAGGGTTACATTTGTTGGCTAAATGTTTTATTTAGCCTGAATTGTTTCTATGTTGTTCCAAGGCATTTAATCTTTGATTATTAGGTCTCCTGTTTCTCATAGATCTTGCTTTGAAAAATGAAATTGTTTTAAAAATATACTATGTTAAATGATCTGGTACTAATGAAGTGGTTTTTTGAAGGCATGAAGAAAATCTGACCTAGTAATAACTCTGACATAGTACTAAATAGACATCAGGGCCCTGGATTTCATCCTAAGTTAGTTTTTCTGGGTAATCTTGGGAAATTTATAAGTCCTCTTGGGCATGCAGACTCCTCATCTCTTAAATGGGAATAATGACACCTCCTTCATCCGGGAGAATGTAAAAGAAGCTGTGATAGCACTTTCAAAACCAGTGTTACACAAAATACTATTCTTGAACTAGAACCAAAACTAAAACTTGCAGAGAGAAACAGACTGGAAAATAGGTATGTAGTTTCTAAGCTCTGGTGCTTTTATTCTCTTTTTCTCTATTGGTATCGTATGCTTGTCATCCATGCGTTTGGATGTATGCTGCATCAAAAGTGATGCTGGCATGGCCATGCTGCCATTTTAGGCATTCACTCATCAGCTATCCAAATTCAAATGCTAAGATTTATCTTTTTAAAGCAAATCTGAAATTCAACATGCATTACATCCCAGTAGGATCATTGTGGCTGTGTTCCCACAATCTATGCTTCATCTTAGTTCAATTTTCCCAACATTCACTAAATGAGCATCTAGAATGTGCAAGGTATAGTGTTGGATGCTATGGAGAATACAAAGATATGCATGCTGTGAAACCAGCTATACAAGATAGACAACTGTACTACTAATCTCTGTTTGTTCATCAAAAAGAACAGTTTGTGCTGTCATTGTTTGATTGACCATTTTTATGCCTAGATCTTGTAACTTGAACAACTACTTCTATGATAACAATATGCAACGTATTAACTAGTGTTAATTTCCTACTTTTTTTGAAATTCTGTATCATTTCTATCCTTTTATTCTGTGTTGCTTTTTAAAATAAAGAACTTAGCATCTGATGAAATAGAATAAGCAAGCTGTACATTTGCTGCTTGGAATGCAGAAACAGTGCTAGTGATTTGAGGTAAATTGTAGTAGAGGTGAAGTGAGCATTCTTTGAAGGATCTTTCATGCGTACTTTTGTTATACCCTTTACTCACATACTGTGCAACTCTCAACTGCCCAGAGGCCCAGTCCATCCTATGTTCTAGCCCTTCCTCCTTGATATCTTCTTCTTATTAACTGCCCACATGGGCAACTATGAAAGAGCTAATGAAACCCATACTTCATTCATTCACCTATCTGCCCAGTAAGATATATTTAGTGAACATCTGTCACATAATGTGTTATAGGATTTTGAAGTGTTTTCAGATTAAGAAGAGACAGCAACCTGAACCTATTGCACCCTGGTAGTGAAATTTCACTTGCCACGATAGGATTGTTAAGGTAAATTTGGAGATCAGTGGGTCAGGGAATCTTGTGATTCTTCTAGTTAAATCTTGCTTGAGGTATAGATAATTGAAGAGTGAATTATTCAGAATTTATTATTGGTTGTGAATTTTTGTGTTATTTTTTACTTTAGTATGAATAAGAGTACATCAGTGTTTTGGGAATTGATGGCAAACAGAATAATCAGGTTTTCTCATTAAGACTTATTTTATTCCTTTCTATAGCTAATTGCTGGAAATGTCTGTTTCTTTTTCTCAGTCTAGTACGAATTGGCTGAGGCCCAGATTTTCTTGGCTTCAGAGAGATTTTCTGCATGAGAAGGTCTGGATTGAGAGTTTAGGTACTGCCAGATAAACTAGTGTGAGTCAAATGCCTGTGAGTAATCAAGAATTGTCTTCAGCTCACTGGGAGATGCTCACCTCTAGTGGTGGCCATCAATAAGCCATCCACACATTGCTAAGGCTTCATTAAATTCTCTGTGGTGTCTGGTAGCAAGTGGCACTTGTATTTGTGAGAGACCACAGCAGGGCCAGACCTCATGTTTAATATAAGGTTAAGGCAGAGCATCACAGTCTCTTTCTTCTCAGCATTATGCTTCCAATAGAGCCATCCAAACGAGCTCCTTGGTGGAGAGAATATCCCCATAAGGCTAGCACAACAGTTCATAAACAAGAAATTTAAGTATTCAGCTCCTTGTTTCCCCTAGGGCATGTGGTTTGCCCACTTCTTTCCTGACTGAATCATACTGGCTACAGCTTCAATTCTATTGCTTGGAAAACAAGAGGCACCTCAGAGAAGAATTTTTTTCTAAACTGCTTAAAGCATTGATTAACAAAGAGACCAGTGGGGATCAAATGAATACTTAGTTCAGAATAGCATTAGAAATAACTGCAAGCAGCCCAAAACAAGAGAAAGTACTTAATTAGAAGGTGTAAAACTTGACCTTTCCCAAGCACTATGACTTCCTGTAGAACTTCAATATAACCCAGAAGCACAGAATTCTTATAGAGAGACCAAAACCCTTGGATTGCTATAGTTCTAATGCATAGCAAAAGAGAGTATCATGGCTTTCTTTGTTTTGAACTGCCCTTGCTTAGTCAAAGAAAGCTTCTAGTTAGGATTCATCTCTTTAAGTACTAAAACTTGGTTAAGAAAGTCATTCTTCTTTAAAGCTTGAATGAACCTGTGAAGGTATGTAGAATAGTTTACATTTTGGTTTTTACTCCCTTTAGGAAAACACTCCATGTCATTGGATTGGGTTGGGGCCACAGAGTTCTAGGGTGATTTCCCTTTTCCCCTGCCCCTCTCTGCTTGGTTAAGCAGAGGCACCCACTTTACTGGTAGTTCCAGTGGATTCTCAGAGTATCCTTGTAAGTTTGCACTGTAGCTGTATATTGGGCAGGTTCTACATGTGCACAGGTTGGGTGTTCTTGAGACTGGGAGAATGGGGTAGAATGATAGATGAGTAGAGTGATACAGACGTTTGAACTGCTTTCTTTCTACAGTACAGAATGGCTCTTAGGTACTCTGAGTTGATTCATTCTTTTTATAATGGAGCACATAGGATAATTTATGTGGGTTTTCTTCCCAGTGTCCTTTACTGATTTCTTTTCATCTCCTCCAGTTTAAAAACTACTACATTGGACTGCCTGTGTTTTTACTACTCAATCCACTTCCTTTTTGTTGCTATTGTTTTATAAATGTATACTCCCTAAGTGATTTCATCCAGTCTTGTGATATTCGTCTAACTTTTGTATCGGTTATATGTTCTTAGCTCTTAAATTTCTTTGTTTTTTTAATTTTGAAGAGAATAAAACCAAATGAAATAAAACAGAATAGAGCCAATCAAAACAAAGCAATGAACATGATACATGACTTCAAAAAAGGATAAAAGGAAATCAATAATGGCTTCCATAATGCCTCTTGTTATCTTCAAAATAACCACCCATTGCATCAGGCATAATAAAATTGAATAAAGTAGTACAGAATAAAACCAATAAAAACAAAATAATCAAAGCAATACAAGACTTCAAAACAATAGTAAAACAACAGTGGTTACCATAATGCCTCTTGTTATCTTCTAAGTAGTTGCCTATATCGTCAGACATAATACAATCAAACAAATCAAAAGAGAGTAAAATCACTCAAAACACAACAATGAAAGCAGTATAGGGCTTCAAAACAAGATAATAGGAAATCAATAATGGCTACCATAACATATTTTGATATCTTTGAGATAGCTGTCCATGCCATCAAATATAATAAAATTAGACAAACTGAAACAGAATAAAACCAAGCGAAACAGAGCAATGAAATCAATATGGAATTCAAATCACAATAATAGGTTAACAATGGCCACTGACTTCCCTTTTTAGATACTTCCTCCCCTTTCACTTTTACAATATGTATTGTGTATTTTGAATCCCACTAACTCCTTTAGTTTTTTATACTAGGGAGACAACATGATGCTCACTCATGTGACTCTGGATCATTTCATCCATGATCATGGTCTTAAATTGTATCCACTTACCTTCTCAAATTTCATCTTCAACCTGAATCTTCCCTAAGAAACATAGATTATATCTAATTATCTGTTCGATACTGCTGAAGCAGTCAGATACCACCATAGAGAAAGAGCACAAATAAATTTTTGGGCCTCTAACCTGTTGTTCACTAAAACAATAAAACTGTGTCTTATTCTGAGTGAATCAGGGACTTAAAAGCATTTTTTCTTCAAAACAGTAGCTTTTTACATGGGCCTACCAATGCCCAACAGACAAATAAATCAGAACAAGTCTGACTTTCAGTTTGTAAAACTTTGGATCAGATCACTTCTTAGCTTTCCATATAGCATGTAGTCTTCAAAAAAATTTTTTTTGCATTAGATTTTATTGGTACATTTTAGGTATTTATAATAATCACATTCATCATAAAGAATTTGTACCTGTATGTGATATAACTTGTTTTTTCCCCACTCCCCACCTTCCCTTCAACCCCTCCTAACCTCCCTGTATACAAAGCTTCATTTCTATGTTTTCCTTCTGTTCTCATTTTTTTTTAACTTTTCCTTTCTTTCCTTTACCCTTCCCTATCTCTTATTCCCCTCCCCATTTGAGCATTTTCCTCCTATTTCAAAATACCTTTTGTCCTTATTTATACTTACAGTTTCTCATACCAGAGAAACAATGTGGTGTTCACACACGTGTGTTTAATTCATTTCAATTAAGAGTAAGGACTCAAGGTGCATCCATTTTCATAGAACTATCTCAAGCATATTCTTTTTTATGGCATGTAGTCTTTTAAGGAGTTTTTCTCAACAGTGACAAAGTTGATTAACTCTAAATTTACATGACCTATCTCATCCTCTTTTAAGAGTGGAAACACCAAGATAAGAGATTTACGGGGACATTCAGCTATAACCAGAAGCCTCCAGTACCCTTACCATGTAATTCTCTTGGATTCCAGGAAAAACAGAGCCTTACAGATTATCCTGCATTGAGGTCACCCATCTCCCAGATGGGAGCAATGAACCCATGACAGAAACAGGCTAGCCACTCTCAAGTGACAATTATATCACGGGAACCAAATCGCACCTTAAATCATAAGGTTTGCTCTCAGAGGTATGAAACCAGGATTGATTTAATAATTAACCATACCCAAACCAACTATCACAGCTCATAAAATTGGGCCTTACTTTTTGTTGGTAGACTAGTTTGATCCTCTTTTTCAGATCTGTATCCTTTCAATTCCTCAAGCAGAAGCACTTCTGCTTTCTCTTACTTTCCTTTGTCAGGGCCAGCTTGATCTTTGTCAGCATTGTGATCCCCTTTCATTTTCTCTTACTTTCCAATTAAAACCTTGTCTTATGCAATTTATGCTAAATGCCTTAGTTTAAATCTCTATAAGTGAAGCAAGGATCCACACTAACTTGTGATATTTCTTGTTAAATATCCAAAAGGTTTTCAAACATAACCTGTCCAGAACCATACTTCTGCTAACCTCATCTTCCCAAAACTCAGTTCCCTGGCTGCTTGTGTAGTCTGAATCGAGGTCAACACCATCTTATTTGTTTCTAAGACCAGGATCTTAGGAGTCACTCTTGACTCTCTTACATCTCATCTTTCTCACACATTTTATATCCAAACTACCGGAAATCTTACCAGATTTACTTTCAGAATATATCCAGCGTTCATTTTTCCTGCCTATGTTACAAACTAATTAGTCTGATACTCTGTTGTTTCTCTTCTGGATTACTATGGCCACTGCCTAACCACTCTTCCTACTTGTATGCTTTATTCTTTGCATAGCAACCTTCTCTATTCACAATCTTCCCAGCTGACTTCCTTTCTTACAGTTTAAAAGCAAAAGTTCTTATAGGACTTACAAGGCAGGCTCTCTTTAATGTGGCCTCTGCTTTCTCTCTGAACTTTCTTAGCCCTCTCTATACCTCACTCATTCCTCTCTAGCCCTTCCTTGTGTCCTTGCTCTTCAGCCACGCCAAGTGCTCTTCTACTCAGGATCTTTGCATGTGCTCTTCTTGTCTCTCATCTTCAGGTGCTTGCATGATTCAGGCCCTTATGTCATTCAGGTCCCTGGCAAAATGTTACATTTTTAAGGAGAATTTCCTGGACTTCACCCTATAAAATGACATGATGGTAATCTCCTCACCCTTAGTGTCATCTCTGCCCCTTGCCTTTTAAAATTTTTCTCCACAGTACTTCCCACTCTGACCCAGTAGGCACCCTGTCACTCATCATGGCAGACGTTGCTCATGGTTCCTCCTGACACTTCTGAGTCGTTGACCAGAGTAGAAATTGGGAAAAGAGGAAAAACAAAGAAGCGTTGAAAAGTCAAGGACAAGCTACCAAAAACAAACAAACAAACAAACAAACACAACAACTATTCTTCTGAATCCACCTCAGATGCAGGTAGGCAAGTTATACCTGTACTCAGACAACTAACATCTTTTCTGTGTAGAACAGTTCTATTAATACAGCAACATCTGTTTAGGTGAAAAGAACCATTTATATGAAAAGAACCAAGGAAAGCTTTGGATTTAAGATTTAGGACTTCTGGGTTTGAATTTTGACTGAGAGTCTTATTCCTCTGTCATTTTGCCTTTTTGTGACTGCTATTGTCACCTGCTTACAGCCCTGACACTCAGTTGTGGTCTCTTCATTAAAGAAGAATATTAGCAAGTTGTTGAAAAAATGATGTTTAAGATATACTAGCAGTAAATCGAAGCACCTCTACTGTGTTTCATGAGGAATAGGCTGAAAAAGAATTAACATGAAAGAGGGTGGTGTAGATAACTTTGGGGAAAAAAGGTGAGTAACTGTCAGAACCATCCCTTGTGGAGAAGAAGATTTTTAAAGATTTTTGTGTTTGTGAATGAATGTTCAATCATTTGCATGCTTGAAGACAATCTTATTTTATTTTCTTTTTAAATGCAATGTAGAAAGAGTGCAGTGTGCAATTATGGACAATGAAATATGTTCATGGGCTTGGTCTGTGATATTTCCAACTGAGAAGACAGTGTTCTAAAATGGAACAGTTTTCATAGGCCCTAAAAATAGTAATTAACTCCTCCTCTACTACCCCTCTGACCCCACTCTCCTGCCAGTTCTCTGTTTCTCCCCACCCCTGACTGAGGCTGCAGGGTAGATTTTGAGTCAGCTTTCTGGGCAAAAGTACTACTTAATAAGCAAGACTTTTATTTCTGACTTTTTTCTTTTTAAGAAATGAAAACTCAGATCTATACAAAGATTGATTAAATATGTTGTGAATGAGTGTTTCAAATGCTCATTGATTTTCTACATGTAATACACACTGAAATAATTTTAAAATATGTTTTTATTCATGCAGATTTTGGATTCTCCCTCTAAAAGGAAATTGGTTGCTGGGCCTGGTGGCATAAACCCATCATTCCAGCTAATTGGGAGGCTGAAATGAGAGGATTGCAAATCTGTAGCTAGCCTGAGCAATTTAGTGAGACCCTGTGACAAAAATAACATGAAAAAAGAGCTGGGGATATAGCTCAGTAGTAGAGTGTTTGCCTGGCATATGCGAGGCCCTGA
Organism: Dasyprocta punctata; assembly: GCA_004363535.1. Taxonomy (NCBI): domain Eukaryota; kingdom Metazoa; phylum Chordata; class Mammalia; order Rodentia; family Dasyproctidae; genus Dasyprocta; species Dasyprocta punctata. Next base: position 41,709 of record RJWM01007568.1, on the reverse strand, counting down.
CTTCAATCTCCAGCACTGAAATAAAAAAGTAATTGGTATATGCAATATAGTGCACAGAGCCTTGAATTCATTCTGAGTGCAACCAGATGGGATGGATGTAGAACTCCAACATAGCGCCAGCATGCTGGCGCCCAGCTCCAGCCCAGGAGGTTTGTGAGGAGGCTTGCTGAATGCTATAGCCCTTATGGAGCATAAACTTTGCTATATTTTACACAGGGAACCTCAGATTAGAATCAGATGAACCTATACTTCATCAAGAACACAAGAGAATCCAATTCAGTATAATTCTAGACTGTTTTGATATTCCCTCTAGAATTAATTAGACTTATGATAAAAACCTAATTAGCTACAATTCTAACTGGTAGGATTTAGCAACATCTGGAATTTCTCCTTGAACATAATACAGAGAAACAAGCAACAAGACTGGTGGTCTTAGTACTTGTGATTGTTGGTGTGAAGTTTGGGAGGCTCAGAGAGCCTGTATCAGCAATTTCTCCTAAAAACCAATTTCAAGAATAAACCTTATAGACTTCTTATATTCACACTTCCCTGTGTTGTAGTTAAATAATGCTCTTGAAGCTTTATATACAAATGAAAGAAAATATTAGATTAAAATTTGCTTTTAATAATTTCCAGATTAATGTATTTTGTATTTCTTGGAAAATTTAAATGAGCTATTTGGGTTAATAATGAATAAAGTCAAGCTTTTAAGTTTTGCTTGCTTCTACATAGGTATCAAGCATGGTAATCAATTATCCTATGGAAAGCTGAAGACAAGAGTCTAATAGGCTGAGTGAGGTTTTGTGGAGCTTGAAATAAAATTTTGTAGGGCTTCTTAAAGGAAAATCAGAAAATAACAAATAAAAGGCTATATACAAATAGAATATTTATAATGACAAAAGAAATTGAACAAATTAAATGAAAAACACCTGACAAATACTACCATTACCATAAAATATCCAGGAAAATTATAAAAGTTTTATTAACTGACTCCTTTGTCCTTGAAAATTTTTTTGGCTATGTACATTTCAATTAGTTCAGTCAAAAATGAGTTTTTTAGAATTTGTTATAGAAAGAGCCAAAAGATAATTCAGTCTTCCCTGTGGAAACATTGTTTGAATTTTTAAAATTATCGCTAGTTTAAAAAGTGTTTAGCTTTCATTTACTAATGAAAGCTAATACTTTTTAGTCACAAATACTTTTTAGGATACCTGTCAAATTTGGAAAACTCATCAATTTTTTTTCTCTGTATTTTTTGGTAAGATTTAGAAGACTTTTGCATGGACTAGTTTGTGGTTCTCCGTATCTATTTTAAACCTTGTTTTTTCTTTTTCTACCTTACCCCTTCTTGCTGCTGGGCAATGCAGGATACATCTATTTCATAATTTCTGGCCCTACATCTTTATGTCACAAGACAGGGAATTGGGACAGTGGATATTATGAGCATTCCTGGAAGCCAATTCTCTATCAAGACCTGTAGTAATAACTTTCCTTGCATGGAAACACAAATACTTAGCAATTAAATGTACTCCCAACTCAACTGTTTTTTGACTGACTCCCCAAATACCCATAAACTTGCTATGCCCTTTAGTAAGAATGTGCATATATATGAAATAGGGAAATTCAGAATGGAAAAAGGAAAGCCTAATGGTAGTGGTAATGGAGCTTACTTTTTCAGATTCTTTAAAAAAAAGTCTGTGAGCACATTCCTAAAGTTCATAATTATGAGCCCTGCAGTTTATGCTTCATTATCTTCCCACAAATTTGCCTTTGCTGATATGAATTGATGATTCATCAAAGCCATTCCCAAGAGTGCTCTTCAGTCAGTGGTACTTTCCATTACTAGCAACTCCAATCCTCAGGGTCACATTCAGGTCTCATAATTTAAATATGTGCTTTAATATCTCTGTATTTAATTGATGCTCACTTCTCCCACTGGCTCCACCATCTCTTTCACTATAAAAACCTCATGCTCCTATTTTTAAAAGTGAGGATATGCAAATATAGCCTAGCTCTGGGTACAAGGTGAGGTTGACACCCATGCATTCCCTTGGGTTACCATAGGGAATCCATTTCCATAGACAGCACTACTATATTTTCCACTCACATTAGCTTTGCTGGTGATTTTTGTTTTATACTTAACGTGGAGTATGCATTTCTGTCAGCTGAACTGCTATTAGGACTCTTGTCTGCTTAATGTTTTTTCACAGTAGTGGCATTGTCAGGCTAAGTGAGTGTCAGATTCATTTTGTACAGAAATAGCCTGTCAAGTACATGTTCTCACTGTAGGAATTCCTGGTATCTTGGATGGGGGAATGTATACATGTGTTGATGTCAGTCTGGATTGGCTGTTTCACACTTTTCTTTATGCTAATTAGTGGTAGAATTGAAAAGGTGTGATGATTTGCTCCAGTGAATGGAAACTGGCAAAATTTCAGGAATTATGGAAGAATTTGAATTATTTTTCTGTTATTCATATAACTTAACAACTTGATAACAAGAAACCATCCCTTAAAAATCAATTAGATTATTTTCCTATTAATTCACTAATACTTCGAAAGCTGTTTTAAGGAGTCTTGAGTAGTCAGAGAGAATGTTGCACTATTCAGAGTTTCAAAAAAACTTGATCACAAAATATCACAAAAACCTCAACAGATGAGTTTCATTGTATCTCTACTTGAACACTTGAGATGATAAGTTATGTGTACTTCGTGGGTGTCTTCAATGTTATGTGTACCCTTGAGTAGGGCTGCTTTTCCATTTAAATCAAACTATTAAAATTGCAGGGTTTATTTTTATGGGTTCAAATTAATTTTAACAACCTTTCATTTAAAAAAATTTTGTTATTTTTATGTACATGGAACATTGCAATGGTTCAAAGATTGGTCTTGTATTGAAGGTTGAAGGATTTAGAAGCATCCAGAAGTCAGCAATAAAGATAAACTGGGCTCACAGGACTCTGTCAAGGCCAGTGGACCACATGTGGCACTTTTCCAGGCACTCTAAAGTCTGGCATGGGAAAAACTCCAAATTCATTATTGGTTCTGGTGAGCTTTGATGGGCAAAACTAAAGCTCACGTGCTTTTATTTATTTATTTTGTTTGTTTTGTGCACTTCTAATTCTCAAAACTCTTCAAACCAGAATTTATTATTTTCTCCATTTCCAGATAAGGAAATGAGCTCAGTGAGATGCAACGACTTGTTCAATTTCTCACAGCTGAATGGCAGAGCTGAAATTGTACCTGTCTATCTCCAGCATCTAATCCATTACTTATGTACTGTATCACTTCGCCTCTGTAATATGCTAAACAGAGATTTGGGTAAGATGTGGCACATCTATGAGAAGCTGTAGATTTTGGTCGGAAGCTGGTGTTTAGTGGACTTGATAATGATTTAAGGGATGAATTACCATCGAATTGCACAATGGCAGAATTAGTAGATGCTATGTATGTTTAGGCAAACAAAGAATTTATAGAGCTCAGTGGAGAGGAGCAGAAAGATATCTTTGGCTAAGCTGGCAAGACTCAGTTTGAACTCTTAGTGAGGTTGGTCATGTGCATTTCCAAACATATTTGCCTGAGACTAAGAAGATAGTATTTATATGTTTGCTTAAAGAGACAAAATTTGATGTGACATATTGTCTTCTTGCTTTTATCTCTCTTCTTTTCACCCCAAATTTACAAAACAATAGCAAGGTTATTAAGTATTAAAGTATTAATCCCCTTGGCTAAAGAAAATGGGGTAGAAAACATTAGTGAGTAATAATTTTTAATAAAATTTGATGAGGTAAAATGAAGTGGTTAACAAACTTAGCAAAACATAGGAAACCACCACGTCATCTTGCAGAGGGGGCTGCTAACTGGAAGCAAGCAGATGAACATTATGGAGCTTCTGATGATTTTATAGGGTCCTACAGAAGGTGGCAGTGAAATAGGCCTGGGAAGCCACCAAATGCATTGATTGAGAAGGTTCATAAAAATAAGGATTTGGGGGATTCGTGGCCTTCTCTCCCCACTGCCTGTCATCTCTGTCACATGGAATCATTTGGGTTTGTTCTTTGAAGAAATTAACTGGGAAGCTTCATGTTCAGTGATATCATGTAAAAGAGCACAAAGGTAATCACAGGACTGAAAACAAGGAGATGCAGTAAGTCTAAATAGTAGGTGCTCCTGAAGCAGATGAGTAGAATATTAGTGTTGTGAGAAATAGAATAACTGTTGCATAGAAAAATTTCAATTTTAGCAGAAGTAGAGAGGGAAAGGGTAGAAATTGAGAACTGGCAATCTGAAACTTGCCAGACTAGCTGCAGATTAGCCATTGGCATAACAAAATATCACATTTTGGGCTGGGAGTAGTGGCACATAATCCCAGCACTCAGAAGGTTGCGGGAGAAGGATCACCAAGTTCTAGACCAGTCTGGGTTGCATAGTAAGTTCAAGGTCAGCCTGAACTACATTGTAAGACCCTGTTTCAAAACACAAACCTCCATATATCACAGTTTGGGTGACTTAAAGAAAAAGAATTCATTTCACACAGTTCTAGAGTCTAGAAGTCAAAGATTAAGGTGCCAGCAGTGTTGTTGTCTGGTGAAGGCTCTTTCCTTGGGTTGTATATGGCTTTCTTTTGGTCGCATTCTCACATTGACATTTCCAGTTTGTCTTGAAGGAGAGAGAAAACAAACTGTCTTATGCCTCTTGTTATAGGAGCCCTAACCCTGTCCTGAGGGTACCACTTTTCTGATCTCACCTAAACTTAATTACTTCTCAAAAGTTCTATCCCTAAAAACTGCAACATTGTCAACTAGGGATTTAATATATGAATTTGGAGCCTGTAATTCAGTCCGTAGTGATCTGCTTAAACCTGCCAGTGATCAGTTCTTATTTTAGGTTCTTTGACCTCAAATACATCTGTCCTCAGCTAAGTTGTGGCACGAAGGAATCAGTTAGTATCTATGGGCCTTTCTAAAATGCCTCTCCTGGTAAATGGAGTATAACAACTCAACATAACTGGAGGTTATAGTTAGAATCATTTTACTATGGTATACATAATTACTTCTATAGTTGTCATTTTTTAAAAGAATCAGTTATAACTTCTACTTAATAGCTTGTAGACCAAACAAAAAATTTATAAAGTGAATTTCACCTTTTGAACTGGTGTTTCAACATCCTGTATTTGCATCACTTGACAAAGGATGAAAAACGGGAATTAGGACAGTTTATACTGTTAATCAATACTGAGCAAAGCTCTGTTGTATTACTTTTAAACTGACTCTGGAGTTCTGAGTGTTTGACATAGTTTATCGGTATAGTAAGCAGACATGCCTATACTCCTTTGGCATTGTTTTCATTACAATATTTATACCTAGATTTACCTGTAATGCTTTAGATTTTTTTTTCTGTTGTTTCCACCAATAAGCAAAATATGACAATTCTCACATCTGAGAATCGGGAGGTAGGACCCAATCATCATGAACCTGAGTAAATTAGTCCATTTATTGTGCTACCTTTTGTTGGTCTAGGAAAAAAGAATGAAGATAGTCAGAATGTTAACATCACATGGGCTAGTCTCATAACATTTCCTTGCCCTTCTAACTTTCTTGTTTAAATTTGGTTCAGGGAAGAAAGATTTCACACTTAATCAGTTTAGTCAGACTGATGACTTCGGGAGAATTTCACAGTATGAAATATATTCCCATTAGATAAAGTCTCTCTATATTCCCACTAGATAAATTTAGAAACTCATTAATTTTTTTCTTACTGGAACTATTGTGTGTAAATATAAAATTATTCCCAGGAATATGTCTGAATTTGTTAACATTATTTGTTTTTTCTTGAGTACCGTACTTCTTGTTTTGCCTCTTGACTGTTGGTAGACTACTTTCTGAGGACGCCTGGTAAGGGTGGCCCAGGGCAGCTCTGAAGCCTTGCTGATGTATTTTAACTTGAAGGTGGGTGTGCATGTGGATTGCACATGAAAACCGATGATCACTTCACCAAGCATCATCTGCTTCAGCAGCTATATGCAGCTTCCAGTTGGTGCCAAGGATATTGGGGCCCTAGAATGATTGCATAGCCTGAGGGGCAGATATTTGGTGTTCACATCCTCTCACAGCAGGCCAGTGCTTAGCTACTCTGAGCTCTTGGAACTCAGGCTACCAGGTCCTCTCTTTTGACACTTCTTTTTGCTGTCAGAGACTATTTGATTCTTTCACAATAGCTTGACTGAATGAGAAAGCTGTATCTTGGGTGCCAAGTTGGAAGTTCTTTGGAAAACTTCCTCTTGTTATCCTTGATGGAGAGCTTTTTTCCTCCTGAAAATTCTTTAAGAACAAAATCCTGAATGTGCATGCTTTTCTTTCTGTCAGAAGTTCCTTCTTAGGACCAACTGAACAGTCTTGAACCCTTTCCTTTTTCTGTGTCTATATGGACACAGAATTAAGTGTACTGTTGAATTCTATAGCTGAAAACAAACCTTTAACCATTCTCTCAACATGGCAGCATAAGAAAAATCTACATGGCATATTTAAAGTCATAGAGCAGCCCCAAGATTGACTCATACAGCATATTTCAGAATTGTGTGTAAGAAGCTATTGACAAACATCATATATCATCGATACCTTCATTTTTCCTTCAGCTATCTTTTATTTAACAGGTTGTCATAGGCACTCTGCTCAGCTCAGAGAATGCTAACTTGGGTAAAATGAGACCCTGGCCCTTAGACTCACACACTTCTCAGTATTTTCCTCTTGGGGATGGTCTCTATAGCATAATGAGAGTAGCACTCAACACAGCTAGATTTCTAAAATGGAGTGACACTTACTATAAGTTTAGAAAATGAGTGACTCAAAGACATTGGGAAAGGATGTGGCTGGACAGAGAACATGCATGGAGAGTGATAGGAGGGGGCTGGGAGAATCAGCCGAACCTGAGGAGGAGGTGTAGAAATGAGGGTTGGTGATGATGATTATTTCAACACTGACCTTTTTGAGTATGAGATACTTACAGAATGTAAGAGAGTTGCCCAGTGATCAGTAGAACATGCCAATCTGCAGCTCAGGGTCTCAGCCCTGGCTAGAGACATAGGAAGTGATTGTCAGTGTAGCGTTGTCACTACAACCTATGTATCTTTAGTGTCTTTCTACCTTGCTGGAATTTCTGGATACTCTGTGCTGGATTGAGCTCCATTGTCTGCCCCTGTGAAAATAATGAAAATGATTTTTTTCGTAATATGAACTTTTAAAATCTAAACAGGACTGTATATATACATGATATAGTTTCCTTTTTTCCTAATCTTGTCCTTCAATTATGCTATTTTGAGTTACTGTTTGCTGTCTTTTAAGGGTATCAATCATGAGTATACCCCAGGTCTTTCTGGTTCCTTTTAGACGGAAAGTCCAGTCCAGTCTGGTACAGTCTGGTACTTTAAGCTGTTATCTGCCCTTCTCAAGGTGCCCAGTGTCAGTCTGAAGGGCTGGGCATAGAGTGGCATGTTCTGTTTTCTTTTTTTTTTTTCATTCTTCCAGGTTCCTTTCCCCTCTAGTGTATGGCATTGAGGGGTGGGGGAGATAAGCCACTTACTCTTACATAGTGAAACCGCCAAGACCCCAGGTGACAGTCTGCACTGTTAAGGTAGCCCAAGCCAAGGCATGGTTTCTCAGAGACTCCATATTCCACAGTTCCATCTCTTCTAGTTTGCGTCTGTGCCATTGTTAACATGATGCTGTGAATGAGAAAGCTGACCTTTGAGCAGATTATTTTAAGTATGTGGCTTTATTGTCTGCTCAAGGTCTTTAAAAATTTATACATCATCTCCAAAGCCATGCACAAACTTTTCAAAATGAAACTCGGTGTTGTAGCCACAAGCTCTTTCACCTCCCCTAATTCTTAAACCTGAAAAAAAAAAATCCAAAAACAGTGTGTCACTTTAAAGCCCCTTGCAAGTTGCCTTGCAAATGATCCTCACCTGCTCCTTAACACAAGGCACACATTTGCTAACGTATGGTACCTGCCTGTCATTCTTAGAAGCTTTTCACAGTATGCAGTGCCTTCAAGTTCTGCAGAATTTGATGATTTGTACGACTGCACTAGCCTGGCATCTGGAGTAGGTTCTGACCTGGGCCAGCTGGGCAAGGGCCCTTCTTTCTTAACACTGAGGTTATGCAGCTCAGCTAGAATTGTTATCAGTTCCAGACCTGAGTTTTCTGATACCTTATAAGAGCAATGTAGATCTTGTTTAAAGACATCTCAAGTTCTATTAACTTGGTGCTTTGAAAATGTCTCATAACTTTGAGGGAGGTACTTCTTAGTCAAAGGAAGTAAGGTACTTAAAGATCAAAGCAGTTTGCCGATGGTGATGGGAATTAAAATTCATCTACTGAGAAAATCTCTATTTCTTTGCTCAATTTAAGAGAGATAGCATCAGAGAAAAACACATTTGGGTGAGAGACAGTGATGTTAGCAAATAGATCTCAAAGTTATTTCTTGCTTGCTCTTTGCTGTCTTTGTCTTTGTATCTCTTTACCCATCCCTTTCTCTCACCCTCTCTCTCCTCCTCTTTCCTCTCCCCTCCCTCTTTCTTACAAACTTTTGATGAAGAGGTAGTACTACATGATAATGAAGTTATTTTATTTTCTAGTTGCACCAAAAAGTAATTAAACCTCAACCTCAAGCTGGTTGGGGTGGCACATTTTTATAATCCTGGTGCTCTGAGAGGTTGAGGCAAGAGGATCTCTAGTTTGAGATTTTGAGCTTAGTCTGGATGACTTTAGCAAGACTAGGTCTCAAAAAAAAAAAAAAATGACTGTCTGGTTGAGGGTGCATGGCTGGTGATACAGCTAAGTGTAAAGGTCCTGTGTTCAATCTCCAGTACTTCAAAAAACAAAAAATAATTAAACTTCATTTTATCCTTGGGTGTTGGAAATTAATCACCATAGGATGTTGGAATCACCAAAAATCTCAGATTTTTTATTGGGTTTTCCTTAGGTCAAATTTTAAATGGAATGAAATGTATGTACTGTAAGAGAAGTTTGATAAATAATCCATCAATGTAAGCAATACTTCAAGGAAGATTTATGAATTTGTTACCCTAGAAGTTAACCTTGTACCCCTTATAGTCAACGTCTAAGCCACTTGTGGAGCCTCACATAACGTACATCGACTTTGTTGGTTCTTGTCAACAGAGTCATAGGTTTTACTTTTATATCCAAATTCTCTCATTAAACATGTTTTTGAGAGCAAGCCTTGTCGTTGCATGTATCATCAATTCATTCAATTTTAAAAATGTTTTCTGTGCAGTTGTGTAAATTTTACACAGTTTGTTTCTACATTCCTGGAAACATTTTTGGCTATTAGAAATAAAGCCATGAGAAAATCATTTTGTGGAATATATGTTTGTTTCTTTTGGGAAGATTCCTACTAGTGAATTACAGGTTGTGTGGTAGGTATATGTTGAATTTTATTAAAAACTTTAAGATAATTTCTGACAGTGGTTGTACTATTTTACACTCCAATCATCAGGGTGTGAAGATTTCAGCTGTCTAAGTTTTCATCATGACAAACATTTGCTATTGTGAAACCTTTTCATTTTAGCCATTCTGGTTGGCATGTGATAGAGTCTTATTGTGGTTTCCATTTGCATATCTCTAATGGATAATGATATTGAACATATTATGTTGCGCATTCTTGCCATTTGTATAAATATTTTTAGTGAAGTGTTCATGTATTTTGGTCTTTTTGATTGAATTGTTCATTTTTTTTGTTAAGTTGTTGGAGCTATATATTCTGGGATCAAACCTTTTGTCAAATATATGTAAATAATTGAATAATAGTCAAGATTTTCTTTCAATCAGCAATTTACCTGGCCATTTGCTTAATAGTATCTAAGTGAAAAAGTCCTTAATTAAGTAAGTTCAGTATATCAATTTAAAACATTTTTGGTTTATTCTTGCAGTATCCTTCCTTTACCTACTTTCAGATTATAAATTTTATCCCCCATGATTTTAATCAGACGTTTAAAATTTTGATTTTATCTTTAGGCCTGTGTTTCATTATAATAATTCTTATTATAATATGAAAAAAGGTCTAGGTGGCAGGTGTGTACATCTAGGTTCTATTAGAATTTGTTGAAAAGACCTATTTTTGCACTGTATTACCCTAATTATTTTGTCAAAGTTCCACTGATCATAAATATGTGGAACTTTTCTATATTCTATTCTGCTACATTTGTCTCCCCTGACATTAATACAAGCCTGTCTTGATGTCTTAATTATTTTTTTATCACTGGGTCAAAATACATGATGCCCACATGTTAAAGGAGGAGAGGTTTATTTTGATTCACAGTTTATAGAGGTTTCACTTCATAGTCATCTGGTTCCAAGGGGCTTTGCAGAGGAGAAATGGTTCATGAGAAGGTAGCAGAAAGCAGAGAGAAGAATCAAGGGAAGAGGAAATGAGATAGACTCTTCTAGTCCACACCTCCAGTGACCCACCCCCTCCAATCATGCTCCATTTCTATCATCATATTTAGCTATAAACTCCCCAGGGGCCTAATCCACTGATGAGCATCATGCCCCATGATCCAGTCTCTTCCCTGAAGTCTCACCTATAAAAACATGAGGCTTTGGGATATAAACCATAACACTTGTAGCTTTATAGCAAATCCTGAAGTAAGATACTGTACCTTGAGTCCTCTGTTTATTATTATCTTTAGTGTTTGAGGTCAAATATATTCCAATCATTGGTTCATTTTCTGAAAATATTTTCAGTTCCATTCCTTTTTCTTAGGCAACAATGTGCATATTAGGCAATTTGGTATTATTGGGACTTCTTCACAGAGGTTCATTTTCATTTTTAAAAATATTTAACCTATTTTTTAATTGGGTGATTTTCTTTCTTGGCCTGTTTTCAGGTTCACTAGTTCTCTATTCTAGTCTCCAATTTTCCACTAAGCCTACTTTGTGTATTTTCATTTAAAATATATTATTTTTCATTACTAGGGTTGCTTCTCTTATGTTTTTATATGTCTACTGAGATTTCTCCATCTGTTCACTCATTTGTCCATATTTTTCTCTAAGCCCTAGAATATATTTATAATAACTACTTTAAAATGTTGTGTACTCGTTTTTACATCTGGGTCATCCCTTGGTCTCTTTATCTTGGCTGCTTACTTTCTTTATTATAAATCACACTTTCCTTCTTTCTTTACCATGTAATTTTTCACTGTAATCTGCACATGTAAGATAATTTCTTGTAGGGAATCTGAAGTATGTTGTCTTTCTTGAAAGGAAATTGAATTTGCTTGTGGCAGTCTATTAAGTTATCAGTGGATCTTCTTCGTTCTATCAGACTTGATTTTCTTCTCCAATTGGATGGCTCTATTTTATATTTTTTACCCTAGTACCATTGGGACTCTCCTTTATTTTGCCATATTTTACTCTCCTTTATTTTACCATACCTTTAATATCTCCAGAGGTGTGGTCTTCATGTGGTCTTAACTGAATGGTAGGGCATTGGGTTAGATCTGTGCTCCAGTAGCGTCAGAGCTCCAGTATCTCCTAGCAAGCTGCAACATCTGTGCATCTCCCAGCCTCATAGCAGCTGCTTTCTGCTAGGCCGTTCACTCAGTTGCACTCTGTACACATGTAACCTAGGTCACAGCCAGGGTCTGTAGGAGAACGCTAAGTGTATTGTAGGTGCTCCACCCCCTCTCTGGCCCCATCTTGTTTCCAGTATGTATCCTACAAAGTCCAGTCCCTTTAGTGGCTGTGAGATTTAGTCTCTATATCTTCAACTCACGGATACCTCCTTGCTCTTGGGCTCTACCTCCTTTTCTTACTGTCTGGAAAGTGTCCCCAGGCAAACAGGACTTGTCCTGAGGGCTTCCCTTCTTTCGAGGATTGTATTCCATCTGCCTGTTGTCTAGTGTCTGAAAACATGGGCCAATATTTCACTCAACTGTTTAGTTGTTTAGGTCAGGAAGGTGGGTCCAGTTCCAAGTATTCTCTTATGACCTGAAGTAGAAGTGACGTCCCCTGTGGGATGCATGTTAGAGTTGTCAGACTGACTTTCTGTCACCCCACTTTCTTTTTTCTACCAGATCTGTACCCAGTTTACCTTCCCATATCCTGTGTTTACACTGCTCTTTTTTCTTGGCTGCAAGCCTAAACTTGTTTCTTTTTTATTTTCTCATTTTTACCCTTTTTGAATTCTTCCTTTTTTCACAGTTTGCCTGATTTTAAAGAAATGGGACATTGTAGCACCCAGCACACAACGTTCTGTGCATATAAATGTGAACTACTTTTGGGAGTGTGAAATTTTCTTCCCAATTTGGAGCATGACTTTAGGTCTCTCAAGTTCATTTCCTCTTATCCTTGGGTTTTCCTTCTTTTCCAGAGAACTGGCGTGGGATGTTTTGAATCATGGCAGAGACCCTCTTGGAAAGCTTTGGGGTAGTTTCTTCCAGCCTTTCTTGGTGGCTCCTTGAGAGAGCCTGGTATCAGTCTCATGAGTGAATTTTTGTTTTTTTGTGTAACTGGATCAGTCTAGCTATTCAGTCCTTGTTTGGGATCAATGGAGATTAACGCCAGCAAAATAGTAAACATCAAGTGGTCAGGAATGGTCAAACGCATGTTTATCAGAAAAAGTAAAAGAGAAGCTCTCTGCTATTTGGAAAGGGGTGGTGGTCCTTAAAGCAGATACCATAGATATTTAGGTTCATTACTTTTTATACAGTTTTTGGTACCAGTGTACCTGACAAAGCAGGGATGGACCTGGTTGCTTGAGTCCAGAATGCAAATTGCTTCATTTACATTTTTCTTTCTCCAGGTTCTCTCCCCTCTGGTTAAGGACCTGTTCATTGTCTCTTGCCTTTCATTAGGCCCTGATAATCCCCTCTGGTATGCCAACTCACTTAAACCCCTACTTTTAGTTCACTTGAAGTTAACTGTTTAGGACCTGTGCCTTACCTGCCTAATTTTCCCTCTCTCTTGGCTTCTTTTGAGACTAGTGACAGTTTCAGTATCCACTGATGAGTGGAGCCCTATGACCATGGGAATTATTCATTACAGAAGGGTGGATGGGCTGAGATGACAGAAGTTTTTGTATCAGTTTGGTGAATAGTTTTATACCTGGTCACATTCTCAGCATTTTATTTTTGGCAACTTCATCACAATTCACCAGGCTTTATCTTCATTTACCACCGTGGCTTACTTAAAATTTCCTTTTGATCATTTTTTTCTTTTAGTATCAAAATAATCACATGCTTATATATTTCCCAGAGCACCAAACCAAGGATGAATTACAATGAAAATCACCAGCAGTTTTAAACTCTCCTAATAAACAAAAAAGAGTTTAATGTTTTTGACTGACACTTTTCAATAAATAAATAATATAGTTGTTATGAAATAAGTTAAAATTAGTTATGCTTGCCTGCATATTTTAGCCTCAAAGAGTGTGTTTAATTACATACTTGTGATGTGTTAGACATAATTATGTTTACCTTTAATTTGGCATGAAAACGACATTTCCATAACCACGTTGTGTGGTATATTTTCTAACACAGCAATAGGGACCTGCATTTCTCCTCTTGGGGCCCTGTTTGGGCTTCTCCCACCAGTATTAGAGTCAAATCAATAATTTTTCTTTTTAGCAACTGTGGTTGTGCTTAAATCATAGACCCTAAGATGAGAGCACCACAATTAACACCATTTCCTAGCCAGTGAACCTTGAAATTTCATAGTTCAATGTCTGATCTTAAAGTTCAGATGACTGGTGGGGGCTATCACATCTCTGCTCTCTACAGCAAGAATAGTAGTTATGTCTAAAGGTCAGTATATGGATACCATTGTGCCCATCATACTGACCTATCAGCTTGATGAGAGTTTCACTAATATGGCAATAAGTGTCTCAGTCGTGTAAGCAGAAGTGATATAAAAATAACTCTGGGAGGCATTCAGAGCCTGAGGGATGTACAGTAGTTTCAGGGGACAGGTAGAACAATTAACACGTCAGTCAAAGTACATAGATTCACAAGTCAGTAAGCAATAGGCCCCGTGATTCCTGATTATTTGTTGAATTTAGTCGAATTACTACCTTTTTTGCATTCTTTTTGGCATATGGATTTTTCATGTATTATTCCTTCTACCTATATAGTATTTATCAATCATTGTGTACTATTTACCATGGCAGATACTAGGAATATGGGCCTGACAAATAAATTGTCAAACCTATAGACCATCCAACATAGATGAAGTGTTTCGATGTAATTGTGTGAGTGCTAAGTGATGTAATTAGTTTAGGCTGGGATGGAGAAGATCTCAAGGAAAACATCGCGGAGCTAAATCTTGTCAAAATGAGTGGGATTTAGTTGGGTACCTAGGGACAGTGTAGTTGGAAGTAGGAAATTCTAAACTAAGAAAAAGCATAGCATGCTTAAGAAGATACATCATCTGGTATCCTCGCAATATGTCATCTAGAACATTTATGGTACAGTGACAGGGGAGTAAGAGCTGGTGCTAAAGGGGAGCCTCAGACCAGTTCTTGAAAAGCATTCTCAGTTACCATCCTTCTGTCTTACCACTTTTCATCTGTTTATAATTTATGTAAACTTCAGCAATGTCTGAATTTTTATGAATTTTCCAACAGTAGAATTTAATTTACTATTTAACACACATTGATCACATTCCTTATATGGAATTTGTACCTATACATAATATATCTTAATTCTCTTTTCTCTATTCCCCTACATGCCCTTAAACTCCTTCTCCCCTCCCCATTCATAGAAGCTTGATTTTCATCTTTTTCCTTCCATTTTCTCTATCTCTCTTTTTCCTTTACCCATGTTTATTTCAACACAATTTATACTAGCTAAATCTTATAAATAGCCTATGTTCATCAATGGATGAATGGATAAAGAAAATGTGATATTTATACACAATGGAGTATTACTTTGCCATAAATAAGGATAAACTTCAGTCATTTATAGGAAAATGGATGCATCTGGAGACCATAATCTTAAGTGAAATAAATTGGACACAAAAGTTTAAATACACCATTGTTTCTCTTGTGTGAGAATGCCAGGGTAAATAGGGAGCATAATGGAAGATAGATATTGGAAAGTAGGAGGAACATCTTCAAATGGGAAGGGGAATAAAGAAGAGGGAGGGAGGGAGGGAAAAATTTACTGGTTTTATTAT
The DNA here is from genome assembly GCA_004363535.1 of Dasyprocta punctata. Taxonomy (NCBI): domain Eukaryota; kingdom Metazoa; phylum Chordata; class Mammalia; order Rodentia; family Dasyproctidae; genus Dasyprocta; species Dasyprocta punctata. The sequence goes on along the minus strand of RJWM01007568.1, from coordinate 26,519 downwards.
TTTTAAAGAAGTTGCAACAATTACATCAAAACACTTCATCTATTTTGGATGGTTTACTATCTTTAAAGAAGGCTTAAAGTCCATCAAGATATTCTGGTCATTATGATTAGATCATTGTTAAAGTATAATCTTATTGTCAGGTTCTTTCTATTTAATTATTTTTTATATTTTTAAATTAAGTTTATTGTTATATTTTAGATATACATAATGATCGCAGTCATCATAGGGAATTTGTATCTGTACATGATATATCTTGATTCAGTTTTTTCCATTCCCTCCCTTCCGTTCAACCCCTCTTTATGAAGTTGAAGAGCTTTTTCTGGTATGACATTACCATTCAGACATACCCCAGAGGGATTGGGGTGGTGACTGTCTTGGTCCTGAGCAAAACACCCTTTTCTTGCTATTATCTGGTTCTGGGTTATCCAGTATGCTCCTATGCTCCGCACTACTCTGGCCACATCCATCTGCAATTTCCTCCTCTTATTCTTGCATCAGTACTGACATTTCATTTGTAGGAAATCCTCAATTTCTATCTATAATCACTCAAAAATTAGCCATACATTTTATCCATTATTTTGCAGCCATCCTAACTATTTTTGTTTTTTTATGAGCTTTGTAATTCATGTAAATGATAGAGGTGTAACATTTTTTGCCTACACTAACTTGACTTTCTGTTTCTTTCAGTGTACACTTTACCCCTGCTTTTGGCAGGAGGGGCCCTGTGAAGAACCATCATTTGGGGAATGGGAAAGAAAACAACTTTTCTTGTTTCCAATTTTTGTGTTTACAAGATGGTTAAATGTTCCTGAGTCTTTGCCTCTTAGGTATTGCAAATTAAATCCAATGAGTTTTGGTTGTCTGTGGTGAAATTTGTTGTTTCAGACTTACTCAGGTTTGGGTTGAATTCTTGGTAGCAACATTGATGGCAATTATTTATTTAGAACAACAGAGGTAAGTCTGAAATGCTGGATTCAACCTTTGGTCTGTAGATAATTGATTTTGCACTATCATTGTCAGTGTTTCAAACACAGATTATCATTGTCTGTGCTTTGAACCAAGGGAATGCCTCTGAAAAAAATAATGTGGCAAATCTGCTATACATTTATGTAGAAAATAATTTCTAAAGTGAAGAGTATTAGTTACCAGGGATGATGATTGGTATTGGTAAAATAAATAAATAAATAAATAAATAAATAAATAAAAGGAATCTACCCTTAAATATCCATGGAAAATGTTGAGTTAAATAAAGTTAATCAGATTTCCTTATTGTATTTTTTGTAGCCTTTAATATGATAATTGTGAATTTTCAAAGCAAGAAAAACAAAATCAAACAGTAATGGGTAATGTTTCTGAAATTCAGGTGACCATTAAAATCTTTTGGGGGGTAATTTTCAGAGCTAATGTTGTGGGTGGGACAGTAACCCCTACTGATACAACAGATGACAAACTGAGACCTTGATCTTAAAAGTTCAAGTCTATGCTTTTTCACTTAGGTTAAATATTGAAGAGTAAAAATATAATAGTGAGAGAGATAAGAAAATCATGATATTTTAAGTTTTAATAGAGGCTCAATGACAACAGAAAATTAATAGGTGGGTCCCTATTTATGAATCACTCAGCAAATAGTTATAGAATCCTTTGCTCTGTGCTGGGTACTGGGGCCACAGTGGTGAACAAAACAGCATTAATGAGAAAGACAAAGGCACAAGGCTCTGAAGACATCATTAGCAGCTAGTGGTGAATGCTGTGGAATGATAGCAGCTATACAAAAAGTAATGAAGTGTGGGCTGCTATGGCTAGGGTTGTTAGAGGAGCCTAGCTAAGGAAGTGATATTTAATCTGAGATTTTAGGGAAGAGGCGATGCTAGGTTTTTTTTTTTTCTTTGAAAATTTGGGAGATCAGAGAGATCAGTAAGCACAAAGGCCTTTAAGTGGAAAGAATGTTGGAGGGACCTCCAGAGTACAATGTGGCTGGAGATTTGCAGACTAAGAGGTGAACAGATATGGAGGCAAAATGCAAATGGTACATGTGAGGCCTTGCAGGCTGAACTACATATTTAGATTTAATTCAAATAAAAATGGGAAGCCACTGTAGAGTTTTATGGGGAAGGATAATTTAAGCTGATTTACTGGTCAGAAAGCTCATGCTGACTCCTGAGAAGAATCGTAGGGAAGATATGTAGGAGTAGAGAATAGCTGAGAACATTGACGCAGGTCCTTGTGAGACATTGCTTGTTCTATGTGATATTTATGGAGATAGATGGAATGAATTATACGAATTTGAGACATATGTCTCAGTAAAACAGATGCCTCAATTAGAACATTTATTATTGTAGTAAAGACACATTTTGAGTTGCTGTGTACTTTTCAGCATGACAGAGATATAAATTTCTCTAATTTTTTTGGATCCAAACTGTTCATTTTTGACTACAAGGAACAGCCTCTATCTTCCACAAGCCTCTGTCTGTCTCCTGGGAATAAGAAAGTGACATGAATATTCATTGGAGTTAGGGTAGGATAGAAGACAAGAAATTAGTTTGGCCTTCTTTTAGTGTGGTAGGCCATTTGTTCCTGCCTCTTACCTAGGCATAAAGATAGGAGAAAGAAAGGAAAGAAAGGAAAGGCAGGAAGGCAGGAAAGAAAGAAAGAGAGAGAGAGAGAGAGAGAGAGAGAGAGAGAGAGAGAGAGAGAGAGAGAGAGAGAAAGAAAGAAAAGAGAAAAGAAAAAAATAGAAAAAAGAAAGAAAAGATATTGGGTTGGAATCTACAGTGAGTCATGAGACCCTTGGTTGTGTCAGCTGGGCGTACCTCTTCCCAGGAACCACATCACAGATTTTGGCTCCTGGTGAGGATTATCCCCTCCCTTTAGAACTAACATTGATTATACTATCAGTTAAAAAAGCCAAGAGTGAGGCAGAATGCAAAACCATATGCATTTACATTTTCCAGAGTTTTTAAATAAAGTGAATTGTCCTGGGAAACAAATTAATAGCAAAGTTGGGAGAAAGAAAGAAGAATTAGGACAACTCTCCAGCCTTTTCATGTTTTAACACAAAATAATAGCACACACAGTAGTGTAAAGAGCAGTGGATTGAGTGGACCAAGCTGTTGCATCTGAAGAATGCAGGGCTCAGCCCCTTTGGATACTGGATGGTAACTCTGATAGAGGAGGAGTAAGAATGTGGGTCATGTTAGTGACCTGGCAACTCCCCATCAAATGTATCAGGCAGACTGTTTTAGGCTGGAGAGTTCCATGCAGAGAAAACCTAAAGGTATATTAGAAAATCAGTTTTCTAAGTCATGGCATTAGTTTTCATTCTGTAGGAATGAATAATTCAGGCCAGTGCTATCTATTCACTGACATTCTTGGTCTGTGAGTAGCCACTTAGAGATGTGGTTTATTTTCTTGCCTGCTCAATCAGATAACTCTATTCACAGTTGATTTTGCTCACATTTTTCTTTCATCACTTGCTGTATGATCATACAGGAACCAACTGACCATGAAAGATAAAACACTTACCTAAGCACATTTAAAACTTGAGGATTTATGTATGAAAAGATAGTAATGTTTCTGCATTGCATGTTTGGAAGAGAGAACTTTTAGAAAATTTTATATGTACTTCAAGACTTAGTCCACTAAGTGCTTTGAGGAGAGTGTTAGCTACTAGAGAGTACTTGCTGGTTCCTAAGGCCAGCACCTCCACTGTTTGCTCCTTGAAATATGTGGATATGTAGGTAGTTTTAGTACCTAGTAGTAGCAATCATGGTAGTGATTTTTGGCAGTGTTGAGGACTAAACATATGGCAGCATAAACTTGAGTCACTGAGTCATTGAATTGTCTGCATATTTGGAGGAGAGTAGAGGGGATTCAAAATATTGTGCTGTTTACATTTCCAGATCTTAGTTGCTGGGTTTTTCTTTGCTTCAGTTTTTCACACTGCATTGACCAGGTTCTCTCTCCACTGAGTCAAACTCCTTCACAAAGGTTCCTTATGCCCAATCCCAGAATAAATTGAATCATAGCTTCAAAGAAGGAGGTCCATTTGACCAGTATATTTATATATTTTAAATTTATTTTTTGCTTATGAATTTTTAAGGTCATTATTTCTGACCCTTACACCAAGATTTCTTGTTTCCTGTTGTACAGTGAGACCTAAGTGAGACTTCCCTCATATTCCCTTGTGTTCTTCCATCATGAGTTGATTTCTTCACAAAGGTTCAGGTTTTTGTAAGGCATAGTGTAACTGACGGATAATGGAATGATAGCTTTTCACTCTTGTGATGCAAAAGTTCAGTCCATCCATGGTAATGGGAAAAAACTTGACTTCTTTGTGAAACCGTGCTACTGGAATCCACCCTAAGGGCCCAGAGGACTGACACTGGGCACTAGTGGCAAGTTCCTGGCTCTGATAAAGAGAGATAATCCTTCTATGAAGGAGTGTGGAATTCTGGAATAATAATTGCTCCAGATTATTTCTGTCCAAATTAAGAATGTGGTGTCTGCTTAGTGACTGCTTCCTATGAGCTTTGACACATCATTATCTAGCATCAGGAAACTCTTAGGGGTACGGGTAAAGAAGGCCATGCCTAGAGGAGTTCCTCTTCTTCCCGTAGCAGACTAACTTCTGGCTTCAGGCCAAGGCCCAGGAGAGAATGAAAGGCGAGGTGGAAGCTGCAAGCATCACTGCTCAGGTGCTGGATGCCCTGTTAGGACTCTGAAAATCCAGCTGACAGGTTTTTCTACTATCTTTCAGTTTAGTCGGTCAGTACTGATATCTTTCTTATGTAGATGAAAGGGAGGGGGGAGGTAGGCAATGGTGAAAATGAAAAAAGAAAGTAGTTTTTAAAATGCAAAATTTACAGGTAGCAGCTTTTCTTTTCCCCCACATGAAAACAACAGGAACTGAAGTACGCTGGCAGGATCTCGTGGGTATCACTGTCATTACCTCTTTTATTTTCTGCCTCAAAATTCCCGATTTACAGAAGCTTCTGAATATCTGTCTAATTGCACAAGTTCCATTTCCCCCTTTTCACTGTTATGATAGTGTAGCTCAAAGAGCCATTCATAGTTCAGAAGGGTTTCTTTTTGCCCAACTGTGCCAGGAGGTTATGAAATAACCTAAAGCTACTTGTAGCATACTTACTGAGAAGTTCCTGGGATACTGTAGTTTTTTTTTCTTTTCCTTTTCCATAAAAATCAAATGGAAACTAGAAGAGGAGCTTGTGAAGCATCCACAAATGGACAGAAGAAGGCAGCAGTGAAATGGTCACCATTATACCCTGCTAGTCAAGTGATTCCCAATTAGAATTCCTTTTTTCCTAAAGCTAAATGGTCCATTCTCCAGTAGGTAAGGGGACTTTGATTGCATTTAGTGTTGAATGACACTCAGGCAGTATACTGAAAAGTTTCCATTAGGATCATGCCCTATTTTCCAAAAGAATCATAAGACAGAGCATTGGGTTGTATGTCTTAGGCATAAAAGAACAAACAGTTTACTTTAGAAATGAATTTTCTGTTTTCCTTGGGAATAAGTGAATTGTCTCTATTAATGGAAAGAGAAAAGTGTGTCATCAATTTAAGCAATTTACATAGCAAATTAATAGCACAATAATTACCCATTGGTTTACTGAAAATGGGCCAAAAATGCCTACTTTTTTCATGGAAGATTATTTCTTTCCATGTACTAAAATAGAATAATGCCATATATAAAAGCAGTAAAAATGAAATAAGACTTTTGAAAACATATTAATATATAAAATATTTATTATACAGGCTTAGTAGTGTTTATATTTAATCATTTTTATTGTATATCAGAGGTTAGTCACTTCATTCTGAATTCTGAAAAATGAACACGTTTTGCAAGCATAGCTTTTTCTGGAGTGCACTCTCAGTGGGATTTACTGAGGTAATTCTTATTTGTTGAGAAGTGGGGGCAGGCATCTGTAAGCACATTAAAAATGTTTCCCACAGTGGTACTAAAATTAGAGAAAATGAGAGGCAAACCAGGCAGGCTTCCTTCATTGAAACGGAGTCTTAGCCGTTTGCTATATGGACTATGGATGAATTGGAGAAACTTATTCAGAACCACTAGGAAGCAGTTCCTCTTTACTGGCTCTCTGTTCAGAAACTAATGTCCATCTCTTGATTTTTTTGTTTTGTTTTGTTTCTTTTTTTGTTGCTAGTCTTTGTACTAGCCTGTGTTCCCCTCTGTGTGGTCCTTGTGTGAAGTAAAGCAAGTACTATGTTCTGTTCCCAAAGCATATATAAGATTGCTCAAGAATTGGGGATTTTGTGAGGTAGTTTCTCGGTGAGCAAGAGTTAATTGACTGGGATGTATTCCAAGTGGAATAAAGTACAGGATCATGGGAAGTGGTTACTCACTGGTGGATTTTATACTGTGAGGTCTTAAAGACCAGGGCATGGACTCTTCTCAGTAAAACCTGATAGCACAGGGCATCAGGCAATGTCCTGCTCACTAAATACCTGGTCACTAAGTCCAAGTGAGTGCCAGAACTTGCTGTTTGAGATGATGTGGGTTCCTTGGATATTGGTGTGTGGATGTGGGTCCAACGCTTCATTATTCTTTGGGCCATTTGGCCAAACTGGATGGCATCTGATAGATATTTAGCCGGAGTTTGGCACTAACCACTGGCAGTATCCAGGAGTATAAAAAAGGTTGTGGAATGGTAGTACCTTCCAACCTGTCCGATGGACTGTGTTCTGCTATTAACAACATATTCATCTGTGGGAAGAGTCGCAGCTGTGGTTCCTGGCTGTACGATCCCTCCCTGACTGCAGGGGAGAATTACAAGATCATGATCCAGGCATCAGAGCCACCTTGCACATCCATGAAATCTTATGTTAATGTTATGTTGAGAAACTATAATTCTTTGTTAGCAGATATACCAGGTGAATGGCAACTGTGTCATGGTCATATTTTGGGGTAATTGGAGTCTGGCTAAGTAGTACTGGCTATAAAGTGGCAGAGAGACAATATGCAAGGCTTAAGTGATGCCCAATACTCTGAGTTTGGTGCAGGGGTAATCACAGAATAGAGACTTCCAGAATGTGGATAGATAGACTCTTCATTTTCTGGAAGGACCATAGAATATAACATCAGAAAAGAACCTAAATGAAGGAGAGCTCTCATTTCAACCACATTATAGGCTGCATTATAGATTGAAAAGTGACTTTATTCCATGGTTAGTTAAAGGAACATATTGATACTTTTAGTAAGTAAGTATTTAGATCCTGAATCTAAAATTCTATTTCAGAGTTCAGCTGAATTTTAATTCAGAAATTTTAAGCCAAACTCTAATATATATATATATATATATATATATATATATATATATATATGCATTCATGCAGGTTTTGATTATTTTATGGAACTCTTTTAAACTTACAGTCCCTTTACCAGTCTGAGATTTTTATCAGTTCTCTCTAGGACAACTAGAGTTCAGGAAATAAGCAATGTCATTAAATGAAAGATCAGAGAACAGTTGCGAATCTAGAGAGGCAGCAATAGGAGGTTTGAAATTTGGGGTCTCATTAAAAGAGGAAGTATTTAACATGCATATCATTTCTATGTACCTTTGTGACCTTTGAAATGCTGTGATTTCATTAACTGGCTAACTTTAAAGGACCTGAAGGGAAGAGGTCTGGCTGGGGATTGCAAACAGAGTGGGCAGAATAGCTGGAGAAAGGCTAAGGACAAGCTCAAAGGTAGAGCTTCTTCCTTACCTCTCTCATCCTCATTTCCATTTTGAACACAAGGTGGAAAATCCAGTCACACTGTAGTAAACGCTAGCCTTAGGCATATATTAGCGCGGTGGGCCTCAATAAAACTATACACCTGAAGTTCTCATGCATTATTTATCATGGTACCATGCTCTCACTGTTCTTATAACTGCACTCGGTCTGGAAGAGTAGAAGGTGTACAGGAAATCCCCAACTTCTGTCCCAGTGCACTTAGAGAATATAGTCTGCCAATTTGGTAACAGATAACTGCAACAATAACCTGGTGGAAGCTTGTTTCTAGTGCATCTGTAATGGGAAAAGAGGATGTAAGGAAGTTATTAGCCTTGACTGTGCTGAGTTTAGAGTGCTGTCAGTGATCCTCTGCATAGATGCCCCCCTGCTGATTCCTTCCTTGATTAGTCTTTCCTAATGTTCTTGCCTGGATGTGTTTGTGCAGTCATACAAATTTAAAATTAATAATCTCTGCTTGGAATCCTTAGACTGCATTCTATTCTGGAGCCCAGACATCTTTTGTTTTCTTGCTTTGTCACTGGAAACAGATTTCCTGGCAAGTTGAACAAACAACACTGAACATGAGGAAGTACTGAGAACAGAGAATGGTCAGTTACTGTCTGTCTGACTCACAGGAGAGATTCCAGCTGATGTGTGACTAGAAAGGGGCATATTCGCTGAGCACTTGTTCTGATTCAAAAAACTGGGTAAGGTAAGGGCTAGTTATTTTAGCAAAAAGACCAAATAAAAGCCCCAAAGTAACATTAGCCATTTCCCCTGTCACTGTCATCATGAAATCAGCTGATGCTTGCCTTCTCCTCCCCCAGTTTCTTTTTACAGACATATAAATTCACAAATTTGACTTGGGGCTGGGGAATGTGGTTTTATTAACTAAAGCACTGCAGTGATTTCACTAACCAAAGCCCTGCAGTGCAGTGAGGACATACTTCTTAGAGTTCTCTCATACAGTGACTCACTAATGAGGAATAGAAGAGTTAACTTGACCAAAGTGGTGAGAACTGGAAGAGATAAGCTGCTGAACAAGACTCCTGAATTTCAGCATGTTCAGTAGGCTTTGTTCTAGGACAGGGAGAGAATAGTGACAGGTGAGAGAGAAGAATTCGGGTGACAACAAAAGTGTATCCTGATGGTGGCCTCAGTGGCAGCGGCATCCAACAACAGATAGTATATGGAGATCCGCAAGCCAGGTCCTTCCAAGATGACTGAAGCTTCCGAGAGGACTGAAGCTCCAGAGCACTGATTACCTAGACATTAGATTACCAGACACATCCCTAGGCATTAGGGTAGTAAGACAGGGATAGAGTTTTTCTATGGGAAAAGGTTGAGTGGAGTTTGATTTTGATATCTGGATCATAAGACCACTGAGGGTAAATACCATGCATCATGCCAAATAAGTTCTAAATGATTATTTATTAAGTCAATAGATAAATATAGCAAAACCTGTTTCTTGATACTGAGAATAGGTTTTTTTAAGGAAAGGGCGATTTAATGATGATTTGCTAATGAGTTGACTTAGATATTCTCAATTCTTTAATCCCTTGTTTTTCCCACTGTAAGGGTGGCCTTGATAACCTGAGGGCAAGATTAAACCTGGTTTATGGAGATGGTTTCCTGTAGTCTGATCTGTTGGTATTAGTTAGGTGGAAGAGAAATCTAGGAACAGAAAACACCAGTATGCTCTTATATGCTAAAGAATGCTAGTGCCTGGGTTTCAAGGGTGGAACACATTTGACTTTGTAATCTCAATGAATATATATTCTTTCTCCAGAATTTTTAAAGAATCCATCCCCAGAAAATATGCAGCATAATCAGATGCGTGAAAATCGGCAGACACTGTCATGGCATTAGCTCTGAAAACCAACTGGGGGACAGATTAAGTTGATTGACCTGCTCAGTGACATGAAAGGGAAGAGGGGAACCAGATTTCTGGATCCCCACTTTGGTGCTTTGTCTCATATACACCATGACTCTCTTGATGGACCTGTTGATGCCTCCAACCTCATCCTCATTTCTCAAATAGTCTTTTACAAACATATCTCACTCAATCGTGTACATTTCTTTTCCTTGCACTAGATGTGGAGTGGGTTTTATGAGGCTTGGGGTTATGTTTCTTTCTTCTTTATAGTACAATATCCCTCCAGTCCTGGTGGTCAGTAAATAATCATGTAAAATTAAATGAAAGAGTGTACATAATTGTGTGCTTAAACTAAAAGTAGTTTATAAGACATAATCATGAACAGTAGGAACCTGTGGAAATCAACTGATATTTCCCTTTCTCAGGTGCTCTGAATTCCTGGCACAATACTTGGTACAGAGTACATATTTGATCAGAATTTATTACATGAAGAAATGGAGGAAAATCAGCAGACTATCACAAATAGAAAATAACTTGATTTGAATGTTGAACCCTGATGAATAAGAAGGCTTTCCCTAAAGGGGACCTAGCAGGAAAGGTGTTACAAAGATGGTATTTTCTTTTAGCAAAAGTCTTGGAAGAGTGGGGAGTTTGTCCTTATGAGAGTCACATCATTATGTTTCCTGAGTGGTTTCTGTGTTTACAGAGTAGACAAGAAATTGCCAGGCACTTTTATTTTTGATTGAGAGAAGAAAATTACTGTGTTCATAAAGATTTTGAACTGACTTTGCTGAATTCAAGGATCAATTATTTGATAAATATGAAGTACGGTTTTAGACTCTCATATTCTGGCATTATGAATGGATTAGCAGTATGTAGTGGTTGACATGAGGGCATCCTAATAGACCTTGCCTGTGAGCTTACCTTTCACATGTACATTTTGGGGGAACAGACAGTAAGAGCTGAGGAGGTTTATCATATCAAATAAAGCCGGAAAGAGTTTTGAAAGAGATAAGAAATGAGCAAAAAAGATATGAGTGGCTATTGGGTTTCCATGTCCTTATGATTTTCATCGATTGACAGCAGTTACATAAGTTATTTCCATTTATTGGCAATTTTGATTGTTCCTACATCTCTGTGAACTGGGCTGTTGAAAGTACTTTCTCATTAGGAATTAGACATGCTGTCTAAAATCTCATTTCATTTAATCATCACTGCCACTGACAATACAATTCACCTTTGACTCTGTAGTTTTAATTGAATGTGGCACCTACAATTTGGGTTTTCTGGATTTACAGAGAATTTACAGAACTGACATTTCAAATAAGTGTTTTCTAAAACACTCTTAGGTTCATGCTAAAATAGGAAGAGAGATGTATTCTGAGTGGAATTTTCAATCTGAGGAATATGAAAATTTGACTTCTGTGTGGTGGCACTGATAATTTCCTTTAGGACTCATGCACTTATGTGAGAGTTTACCAGGCCAAATATACTTAATTATGAGGTGAAAGGACACTTTGTGATTCTATTTGCATTTGTACTGCTAGTAGAATATGAAATTCAAATTATGGGAAGAACTGATGGGCCACTCCCAATAATATTGTGGTGAAAGTGAATCAGAAAGGTTGAAATAGCAAATGTACATAAAATAGGATTTTTTACTTGATGCTTATTCTAAAGTTTTAGTCATGGGGAAAATCTGGGAGGTAGAAATGTTTCCCAAATATTTTAAAGAAAATGTATGACTTCTGTATACTCCTTTGAAATGTACATAGTAAAAATATATGAAGTATTATCCTGGAGGTTATTAGGAAGATAAAGAGTAAATGATGGTCATGAATATATTTAAGATATAATAATGATACATGATCATTTTATAGAATGGAGGTGAATACATAGGTTTATTAGTAAATATTAATGTTTGCTGAACAGTTAGAGTTTAGCAAATACTGTTTTAAATGTTTCACAGCTGTTAACTTATTTTCCATTTCAATGGCATGTCAGATAGGTACTGTTATTATCCCCATTTTACCAAATGGCAAACTTGAGTCATACATTGAAGGGTTAAGTAACCTGTCCTATGTCACACAGTTGGTAAGTGGTAGAGCTGACATTTAAATTTGGATGGTTTAATTCCTGTTCTATTACACACTATTAATATATTCCAAGTTTGAATTTGGGGAAGTACTCTATATACAGTCTCTACTGTCAAGGGTTATTCAAAAGCTGAAGGCACAGCCCATACATAGATAATGACATTGCCAAGAGATCTTGTAATTTGTGTATCTGCTTCACAGGCAGCAAGAGTAGGTTTCAACAATGACTTAAGTTTCCTTACTGCAGAATTCAGCAAATTGTATCTTAGCTTTCACTGATTAAAGTCATGGTCTCAGATTTAATTGATTGGCTGGTTTATATGCTTAAAATTCAATATTGATATTTACAAGTGGGCACATCGGCTTTGATTAATTGCTGCATTTAATTTAGCATAGAGTACTTCTCATTCTGTAATCAGCATTGCTGATTTTATAATCAAGTTCTCCTATTTCCTAGATAATGACATTAGCTATCAAAAATGACAGTTTGAAGATTGACACATTTCTTTTTAATTGAATATAAACTGGTTCCAGGAAGCACTTCCCTCCTGGCTCTTATTCTTGCTCCTTTTCTTTTGTCTTCACAAACCTTGCATTGTCTTGCCAGGTGCCAGAGCTGTGCTAAGTATAATGGCTACAATGATGAATACAGAAGGAAAATCTTGACTTCTATTGGTTTATTATAATTTCTATGAGACTTCTAACATGTGAGTTCTTCTTAAACAATAATTATTTTTAGTTAGATCGAAGATTGTTGGCAGAACTTGAAAATTTTATCTCTTTAATCAATTATATGACCATACATACAAGTGTTACTAATTTAGAAAAATTGTGGGGTTGTAAGTTTAAAGTAATGAAAAGTGTAAACTATAAATGCTTTATTATTGCATGTTTATTGCATATAGTAAACCTGCATATAGTAACCCCATTTAATGGGGCATAGTGTATCTGGCTGGTGATTACCACGTATACTAAAACATCAAGCAAGTCTTCTCATTACTTGTGTTGGTAATAGCTGTTTATTGAACACCTACCCTGTGCCATGGCCAAGGTAGATGCTGAATTGTAGCAGTGAACAAGAAGAAGCAGAACCTGCTCTCATCGATGAGCTGATCTAAGCGGAGAATACTGCTAGACTTGATGAAATTATCATTTGAAATGGGTTACATTTTCCTTCCCAGCTGTTCTTACATTAGAAATACATTTTGTCTAGTTAAAGGAATCTCAGCCTATTTTAGATTGAGTGATTGGAAATTCAGAAGTGGTGGTTCAGCTGGAGTCAAAATTCCTGTGACTTTCTAATAATTTGGATGGACGTAAGGCTGAACATTAAAAAATTCAAGAACTACAGCTAAAATCAGAAAAACCTAAGGATTTATTTTTATTCTGTAGTTCCCATGCTTTGAATAGATATAGTTGGAGTCTTTGTTAGTGATATGGTTTTGAACTTATCTTTAATTCCCTTGTGTGATATAGTCTTAATGGTTACAGGTATGCAAATAAATAAAAATGATAGTTAATGACTTTTATTGTTACAAAATATTTTACTTCTGCAATGCATAAATATTACGTATGCTTGAAAATAATTCAAGTCACACTGAATCAGGTTTTTTACTAATGCTGAGCTTCACACAGAGTCCCCTCATTTACAAGAATATGTTAGTCCCTAAACCACTGAGAGGGAGGCAGCATAGAAATTTATTGAACCAATAAGAAGTTGTTGAATAAACTATCCCTTTTCTAATATTGAGTGACCATGACACACGAAAGCTTTGGAATTGTGCCTCTTTATTAATCTGAGCATGTACAAATAATAATAATTAGCATATTATCAAATGTTAATTTTGTTCCAGCTCAATTAGTTATTCCTTACGTTTACAACAATTCCACAAGATATTTTAATATTCATTGTGCAGGTGAGGAACCTGAAGGTTGATGACATTGAAGACTACCCAAAGTCATGCACCTAGGAATCAACAGTGCCAGCATTAGAATGCTCGTCTCCATGACTTCACTCACGTGTCTTGTCCACATGAAGTGAAGATGGTAAAGACAACAGTGGCTTAATTATAAAGAACAGCATGCACACATAGACCACGGACATTGCAGCACTGCTCTGAAGTGAAGTGAAGCTCACAGAATAGTGTGTAATGGTGTTATTTAGTTCTCATAATGTCCCAAATGTTCCTACTTGGTTCCTGTATTTTTGAAGAAGGTGTAGGATTTCTGATGAAAGCAAACTATTATGAAATAATTTGACATATAGAAATTTTGATTTGCACATGTATAAAAACTTTTCCAGGTATTTTTCTTATATACGGACAGGTGGATGTGATTCATATTCATGACTAATTTCCTGAATTTAACAGTGGTTATTGCCAGCTAAAATGAACTTGGTTGTGCAGAAGAATATAGAAAATAAAGGCCTTTCTGAACACAGATAATGCCATTGTCAATGACAAATACTTAAGTGTTTTTAGGATGTATGTTTTACATGAGTCACTGCAATTCCATAGTTCATTCTCTTCACTAATCCTTATTTTATTTTTATAGCATGAGTAGAACTTTAAGGAGGATCTCTGGTGACTTAGTACTTTGACATTTTGGATAAGTAATGACATTTCCTCAAACTAGTCATGAGAAGGCACACACACACACATACATATATACATACATACATACATATATACATATATGTGTATATATATTATATAGTTATATATATGTTATATATGGTTCACCATTTTCAGATTTTTGTCAATCAAGACGTTTTGTTGATGTTCATCACAATGTTTTGGTTCTGAATTCTATTCTTTCAGCTCTCTGCACTTTTATAAGAATACCTCCCTCCCTGTACCCAAATGTAGACTAAAATGAAAGACAATTTTGAGAAAACTATTATCAATAGATATATCCATGGGTTCTGTTCACTCAGAGTACATTTACACTAGTGGATTTTATTTTGGGAGCTGCTGAACTGGGGATATCTACTTAAAATGGGAAGTGGAACGATGGTCTTTCTTTTTGATTCAGAAAGCATAGGATTCAAAACCTGGCTCTGCTTCCTTCTAGCAGAGCAGGCATAGAAAAAAGGCACAAACAACAACAAGGCCCTTTCTACGGGCTTCAATTTCCCTTCACGGAAAAATTGGGACCTACTAATAGCTACCTTCGGTATTTATTGGAAGGTCCTGTTTGTGCTTGATCCTGTCACATTCAGAGCAAAGAGGAAATGTCGCCCTGCGTGACATTTGTCTATGAGGAGGAGGAAAGGGAATTCAAATGTATGGGAGGCCACTAAACCAAGTCCTTTGGCAGATGCACCGTATGTTTTGTCTCATCTGATCTCTACGTTATGGGGGAAAGAATGTGATTTGGCTTTAGAAACTCACAGGTTTAGGATTAAGTATTGACCTTGTATTTTTCAGGTTTTTGATGGGGAATTAGGAGGAAAAAGAAGGTCGCACATTTTGTGACAAGCAAGATGGGAAAAGTGAGGGGCAGTTTCTCTGTAAACCAGAGCTTTCCTTGTGAGGTAGGGAGAAATGAGAGCCCTCTAGTTTCTAGCATTCTCATGGAACTTGATACAGTGCTTCCTAGAGAAATAATGGGAAAATACTGTTGCTAATATGATCTGTACAGAGCTCAGTGTGATTTGTTCTGATCCTATGAAAGCTTATGTAGTACTGATGTATTAAAATTAACTAGAAACATAATAAATCAACTTCTAAAACAAAACTTTTCAGAAGAAGGTAGCTATTGATAGAGTAAAATTTCAGTTTTATTTACTGCTCAAGGACTGGTCAGAAGGAAGAAAATTAGAAGTGGTTTATGATAGAGGCCTTCTTGAGATAGTTGTGATAGGCCTCCTTGAAAGCAGAACCAGCTGTTAAATCTGATAGGCTGCAACACAGATTGGAGCAGCTTTGTAAATGTGTTTTATGGATCTCAGCTTGCGACACATTACCCTGCCAGCTTAATTATTATAAAAGCTTCGCAGATCCTCATTGGTATCACAGGCTAGATTTTTTAAATGTTTTATGGGATAGTGATAGTTTATCTAATACCACAGTATAGGACAGTTGTGGTGAACTTACGGCATGTGTGCAACAGCAACCTCTTTGCTATCTTTGAAAACCCTAAAAGGTTTGCCATCACTGGTATAGGCTATTGCTTAGAGATTAATGGTGATCTTGAAGTTAAGAGGTAGCATTTGGATAACAATAAAAGTGATTTTTAAAATAAAGTTAGGGGTAGTTGGATGAATGGGGCAGATTAGTGGATTAAAAATAAATATACTTGGCAACAGTTTATTTTTTGACTGTCACATTCAGAAAACAGCTTTCAGGTGAATTTGAGTAAATAAGGAAGCCACAAGGCATTCCAGTGTGAAACATTGTCATTGGCTTTGACTTGTGCACCAAAGGCCTAAAAAGGCTTTCTCTGAAAAGATGCTCTGGGATGTTGACTGAATGTTAGCACCATGCCTAGAGTTTTCATGGTTTATAACATAATGTGCAGTTTCCTCAGAGGGAAAAGGATTATGATGCTTTCTTTTTCAACTCTGTTTGTTACATGTTTGTACAAGGCCTTGGCAGAGTGACACTATTTACATCATCAGCTTTACCTCTTTGTTTCACATGGTGTAAGAAGAACCAAGAACTTAAAGAAAACACTTGTTTCAGGTTCCATCCTAGGATGGACTGGACTCATTTCTGTATCTTCCTGTAGCTACTGTTTAACCTGTGCTTATAGTTTCCAGTGAGACAGGGTAATACCTTGACTGAAATGTCATGACCATGTTCACTGGTAGAGGTGATTGTTTAGATGCTTGTTTATTTTGACAGAAAGAAGGAATTAGTTAGGGTTTGCCCTTAAGTGCAAGAACCAATTTCTAAGAACCACCTTTGAATATTAAGGAGTTTAGTATGTATTCTTGCTGGAATTTAGTATTCTGTTACTTAGTCTTATCCATTGCAGCTACCAGAAGCAGCAGCAGCAGCAGCAGCAACAACAACAACATCCTAGTGTTTACCCAGAATCTAAAAGAAGTTTCAGATTTACTTTTAGACAAAATGTCTTTTCTCTTTTCTAACTTATAACAATGTCCTTGCAAAGTTAGATCATGATGATGATAATATGTTCAACAAATTAATCTAGACCTTCCAGGCAAACAATAATAGCAAAGATCAATCTACAGCATTTGAGAATACCCATTTAAGAACATACTCCAAATGTGTAAAAAGAAAAATGGCATTTCCATTGTTAGGGCTCTTCCCTTCACATATTACTTTGTAAGGACTGTAGCACCCTATACTACTGAGGGGGAAAAAAAAGAATGAGCCTGAATTCTTATTGGTTATAAAGTACAAGTAAAATTATGTCAACTGCACATGGTTTTCAGCAGAAGATTCATTCCATCTGACTTTCCACTTCAGTTTCGTAGATCTGGGTAGAGCACATGATGATGGGTAAGACTTATTCTCCCATATGCTGTAGCTTTAATCATTTGTCTCTCTTTCAATTCAGACCTTCAAGTATTTTTGGAGACCTGTAATGCTAGTGACTTTTAGGGAAAAAGTATAAAATGTGACTATTTCCTTACAAAATTCTTATAATTTTGGTACTCTTAGACCTTTCCAGGGATATGCTATTCTTACACGCTGGTGTTGGACTTTTAATATAGAGCGTGCACATGTATAGAGAGACAGGGAATGAGACAGAGAAAGTGACAGAAAGACAGAGACACAAAGACAGAGAGACAAACTTTAGAGAGTTTTTTTTTTTTTTTTTTTTTTTTGAGATTGAGTCTCTTTATGCAGTTCAGTTTGACTGTGAACCCACTATGGAACCCAAACTGGCCTCAAATTTATAGGGATCCTCCTGCCTCAGTCTCCCAAGTGCTGAGATAACAGGCATGTGCTACCATGCATAGCAAGACAGAAGAACTTTAATATCTCAGATTCTATAATCATTCATTTTGGATAGCTTTCCTCTTCAACTGCTTCCTGTTTTCCTCCTGCTGTCTTTCTCACTACATAATTCACACCATTCCTTTGGTCTCTGTGTTCCATATAGTTGACAGTTTCCATCAGATTGCAAACTCAAGATTTTGACTTTTATTGGCTTTTAGCAACTCTGATGAGGGTTATTTTGAAACTGTCACTAAAAACTTGAGCTAATGATCTGTTAAGTGTTGCTATTGTTGTAGTTTTTAATGACTGTACAGTGAAGAGAAGGTAACATCTAATGAGAATCTGACTGTGTCAGGCATGGTGCTAAGAGTTTTTGCCTAAGTTCAGTTTATCTTTGTAATATGATAGTGCTAAGAGTGTAGCTCAATAGTAGACTATGTGCTTATCATGTGCAAGACCCTGGGTTCAATCCCCCTGTATCAACATAATAATAATGAATATAATACTACAAAATGTAGCAATATACTTTCCCTTTTGCAGTTGTAAGTAGGCTGTGTAACTTGCTCAGTGTCTCATACCTAGGGCAAGAGTATTCAGGTATCCATGGTTCGCCAATATCTTGTCTCTCAAAAGGTTGTGATCTCCAGCACGTATCAACACTGATAGTGAAACAAGAACTGCAAGTGATCTGACTCCACATTGAAATTGAAGAAGTATTGTATTACCTAGGAGTTCGGACATACTAGAGGCTGCAGAATGTGAGGAAGAGCAGTGGCACTTTTTTGCTGATCACACTGGTGAGATATGATATTGGAGATCTACTTGTTCAGTTTTGAAAGAAACGGGATGGGAGAAAATGTCCAAAGGAGCCTTGAGTTAATGGTGACCTAGGGTTCGATGTTTGGCATATAGGAACATGACCATCGCTATCATCCCTAACAAACATCTACAGAGCACTTCTTTGAGGGCAACTTTCATTTGATGGAAAGATTTAAGATGCCTCTTTTTGCTATAAGGGACATTTACCAGGAGGAAATGGGAATCTAAATTTGAATTCTTTGTGCTGTGAATACATGTCTGGAGACATTGTTAAAAAGGCAAGAAATCTTTGTTAAATGTTTAATGTTTTATTATAACTACTATAGTAGTTCAGGTTTGAATGTATAATGAAATAGTGTTGTATTTTATGGTGTAGGTACAATTTATGATGCATTAGAGCCCTTTATGTAATTAATGTATGCCATGTATGATGTCCACATTGTAGGGTTCAAATACTAATGTTGTCCCTTTACATGATTATAAAGATTTATCATTTTATCTTTGCTTTTTATGATATTTTATATCGTATTTTTGATAGCTTCAATAATGAATCCTTGGTCAGAAACAAACACCCAATTACTGTGTTGTTCTAGTAGGAAAACATGGTTTACTTTATGACTGTTCACTTTACACTGTAATTTTAAGGTTTTTCATTTGGCAAAAAGGAAATGTCTGTATAGAACTTTCATTTTAGCATCAAATCATTTGCTATTTATTAAATGCTCACTATGTGCCCATTAAATTCACTTCTAATGAGAATCTTACATTATTAACTGAATATTAGCTGAGTTCTGAAACTCATTAGATGTATTTTTAGTCTCGTATATAGCATGGATAGACTTGTTGACCTAGACTTTGATCGTGAAATACAAAAGCATGATAAATAACTCTGTAGAATGCTCTGTACTTCCGAACACACCATCTTATTTAATTCTCACATTGGTGAGGTCTCAACATGCCCATTTAATGGAAAAATGGGTAAGTGAGATGATACTACTGCCATGTGCATTCTGAGAGTGTCTTTTTTATGTTCATAGATGAAGAATTGTCACATTGTTCTGAACACTCATAGCTGTTATTGTTCATATAATCCAGTTGGCAATTTATCACATTCCTTTTTGTGATAACTCTTCTATTTTTATCTTATTAGTCTTTAAATTATATTTATCTTTTTTTACACTTTAGTTTTATTTTACCAACTGGCTTGCAAATCTTATGTGGGTTACATTTCTTTATATTCCTTATAGCCTTCCTGAAATTCTTAACAAACTTGGTTGGTTAAAGTGGGGATAAGAAGAACTGATATGCTGATTTGCATCCTATACTCATTTATTTCAGTCCCTAGGCAGCATTTTTCTTTTGCACTAGTTGAGCCTGGGCTGCCCTTTCTCCTTCCAGGGCCTAACTGTAAGCCATGTCATTACCCAGCAGACCATGGTACAACAGAGGATTTGGAGCACAATTTACTGGGTCTTGCCAAATGTTCACTGCTCTGATAAATCCTCTATTGGCTAAGCTAACTTTGGGGAGTTAGCTGTGGACTTTAATTCTATTTTCTAGTCCCATCTTGTTGCCATAGATACTTGCAGTGGCAGAAGGTTGTCCTACAAGCTCCAGTACATGATGTTGCCTGGGGCAACACACAGCTCAGTGGGAGGCAGAAGGAACAGAGCTGGGACATTGGTACCAGGTACAGGCGGAGGGCCGGAACTTTGGTCAGACCTCACAGAAGCTATAGGAGGCGTCACAGTCCGGTAGTTGGAGTGGTCCCTGTAGAAAGATCATGTGTAGGAGATGGTGTTGCTGAAAGCAGACAGTTAGCACTGAGGAGGTCCAGTAACAGCAGCAGGTGATGTTTTGGCTGGTGATCAGCCATGTCATGCTGGGAATTCTGGCAGCAAGTAATCTGCAGAGATCCCAGTGAGCTGGAATTTGTGGTTGGGTCTAATTTTAAGCAAAATAAACCAGGGGTAGACAGTGAAGGGCAGATTGGAATGAACTTGGGTACTTAGATGTGGGATGGTAAAGGAAAGTAGTCTCAGGATCATTAGGCAAGAAGGTGGGGTAAGACACAACCACTTGAGGAAACTGAACCTGCATGTATGATAGTGGAGAAGGGGGAGAACTGAAACTAAACACAAAAATCTGAGTTAGGTTTCTCTTCTTCAGTGTATTAACCTGAAATCTTTAAGAACTATTTTGCTTCCCCAGGGCTTAACTTTCTCATTTTACAAATGAGGAGGCTCAGTCGATGTAACTTGCATCCTTTGATTTTCTGTCCCATGACCTGCCAAGAGCTGTCTTTGGAAAAAGAATTATGTGTTCAAATAGTTTTGAAAATGCTGCACAGTATTTCTTTCCTTAACTTTGATAACATTCACAGTGATCATCATGAATTTAAAGTAGTCAGTAAGGACTTGTGATTGAGGTTGTGTAGCCTTGCAGTTCTCACATTGACTGGCCATGCAATATTTCTTCCTATTGAGAGAAGTTGATTTGCTGAGGGAAACTAAAATTTGAAGGAATGTAGCTTGGGAAAAGCTAGAGTTAGTGTTTTCTGTGATGCTTCTCATTTGAGCATCCTCAAGCACATCTGCCATTCATTTATAAGGCTGCTGATGCACAGCTACAGGGGTCCCTTCCCTTCTCACAACTTTAACTTGGTATTTCCTTCCCCATTTTTTCTTGAGAGTTATAAAGGAGACTTCATTGCAGTTTGGAGTTTCCTGTTTCCCAGCACGGAGCTCTGCTCCCTGATCCCCAGATCATCCCCCAGAGGAAGGGTGTGGGCCAGCCCTGCTATTGTTCCTCCTTCCCCTCCCAGAGCCTTGGTGCTGGGGTTAAAGTCAACCTTTTCAGATGTACTTCTGTATCTTTACTGTAGCTTCTCTTCCTCTCCGATCTTTTTATTTCATGTCACAGGCTTCTGGAAACCTTGCTCCCATAGAGTATTACTTCTGCCTGGAGAGTGTGCTTTCCTCTTTCCAAACAGCTGACTTACAAATAAACTTTTGGAATTCTGCCCACTCATCCTACTTCCCAAGGGGTTGACTGAGGTAATTTCTTAAATACAATCTGTTTAAACATTTTGTAATCAAGAATGGGAAAAATATTAATTGTTTTATTAGGCTACATTTCACGTAAATAACTCAAGAACAGCTTGCCTTTTTTCCCCTCCAGCTAGCCTTTTGTGAGTGAGGAAATTTCATAGAATAGACTTGTTGAAAATAAAAGAAACCGTTTCATATCATAGTGGTTGAATCAAGTTATGGTACTGATTCTAAGACTGAATATATTTACTCAGTTTATAGCATCTACCTACAAAATTCCTGATCTTAAGAAATATGTGCAACTGAGAAGATAACAATACAACCTGGAGTAAATTAGAATGGAATTCAGTGTTAAGCTATATAATATTTCATTGAGTTAAAGAAAGTATAATATGAATTCCAAGATGGGAATGATCTGTGCAGGGTAATTTAGTTAAGGAAAATCTGCCAAGATGGAAGAATATAAAGGGTCAACTCTTGAAAGACAGATGAGATTTGCAAATTTTGCAGCAAGAAGGGGTAATGTTTGGAGGGACGAAAGCATGTAAATCAAGTCTCTTCAAATAAAATACATTTGAAACCCTGCTGTGTGCTAGGCAGTACATACACATCAGCAGATAATACATCCCTCATTGAGGTGGCAAGTAGGCATGTAGGACCTGTGATTTTGAGAATGAATGTGTGTGAATGATGTGTAGTAAAAACACAAAGAAACGAACAAACGAAAAACACAACCGTTGATCCCAACTGGCCTGCTTAGACTTTCTAAGCTTGGTGAAATCATGTAGGCCAGCTCAAGGGTGCCAACTCCATGAACTCTGAAACAAATTTGCTAAAAGAATTTAGAGGTTTAAATTGGTTAACAGCTAATGAGATTATGAAATTCACTACAATTGTGGCAGTTTTTACTTGGTATTATCCCTCATAGGGTCAAATTTGGTATGGATAACCATTAATCTCTAATAGGATATTATTGGTTTAGCTGGTTCTCTTATAGCCTGTTCTTAAGACAACAAGGGCAAAACTGATCTGTTCTTGTTTTATATCTTGTTGTTGATCTCTCTTTTTTTCTCATATATTTAGACAAAACCTCAGAATTTTAGTTATGTTTAAACCTAGGTTTATTTGAAGACTCACGAAAGGTACTGTTGGTCCTGTTGAGTGCCAAGGAAGACAATCCAGTGACTCACCTGAATTTTACTATTTGCTTTGTTTTCATTTATAAAATGGAACAAGCTGTTGATGAATCTCAGTGATCCATTAGTGTAGTCGTGATTGTGGTATTCGATTTGGAAATAGTTGCTTTAATGGATCACATCTACCTTAACTTTGGAATAGAGGCAACATTGTGAGGATAAAACAAAATGTATTAAGACATTGCATCTTAAAGGGATGTTCTGTTAAATATATTCTGAAGATTTTTATTTCAATACAGAGACATAGTTGACTGTCTATAAATGTTTGAATAAATGTGTGGTTGACGATTCCAACTTCTGTTTCAGGCAATTATTCACAAATTGGCAAAATGTCACTTTTCTATGGTAAACAGATGTCACTGACATTCGATTAAATTAAAAGTATTAATAGTTGTCACAAAAGTTTCTAAAATGTCCTTTGCTTTTTTGTGTCTTAACATGGTTGGAAAAATGTTCCTATACCAGAGTCACAATTTTTTTTCTATTGTGTTCAAGTGGACTTTCCATTAATAGGACAGTTGTAGCTTCAAATACTGGAAAATACTAACGAGTTATCTCATATTATAAGAGAAACCTGTATAAATGGAAGATTGTAAAATTGGAAAATTTTTCTCTGCCTGTTATTAAAAGTCTGTATTTCTCATACTTAAGCCAATTCAGCAAAGACCTGTAGGCACCAATTATTTAAGATTTTTCTTTCAAGCAGCAAACTTTAATTAAAGTATATAGTTGCTATAGTTTCCTAGTCATCCATTTAAGTAATTTATCTGTAAAGATATTTTCACAAAATAAATTCCATGTTAATTGAAGGTATTAAAAAGCACACCTACACTAAATATGGAGCAGAAGTCTAAACTAGCATTGCCAATGCTGCATTTTCCCAAAATCTGTTTTTTCCAAATGAAACATTATATCATTTTTTTTTATAAATATTGATGTTTGAACTAAGGTTATCTTCCTGTCTTACAGAGCTAAGTGGAAAATTAAATACTAACCAGGCAACCCAGATCATCTGTCTCTAGACTCTTATCTTTTCTCATTAAAGGAAAATTTTACCTGAAATATTGAGTTAAATTCATAATTAGAAATGAGTTTTTCAGGAGGGACTTTTTAAAAGTGTTTATTTCAAAGCTTCCTGCAGAGTATTTTGACTGATGCTTTCAAACAAGAAAACCACCTCATTTCCAGTTTATAAAAAGGAATTAAAAATAGCTTTTTAGGCTCCAAGTCATTTCTGAATGTTTGTCTGATGCTCTATAATCTTTACTGCCTGCTTTCTCTGTCTATATCACCCATATCTTTAAGTAAATCTTTTATCAGTATGAAGTTGGGTAGGGTATTATCCAGGATTGTTTCATTCTCTAACAGGATTACTAGTGTCTAAAATCCAATCCATCTTTGTTCTTGCAGGGAAGGCATGTATCTGCCATGCATGTCAGCTACTGAAACACCTTTTGCCATTTTTGTTTAGTCATTTCAGTGATTAGCACCAGTATAATCTGTCTGATCTATCTATCAGTACATCATTTCCTATGGAGATTTATAGAATTTTAGAGCTGGAAGAAATCATACAACCCTAATAACTGAGCTAGTTTGAGACAAATGTAAAACTTACTGCATAGTTAACAGTCTTTTTCGTAATTGTACTCTCAAAAATATTTTATTGTTTGTCTTTTAAGACCTTGTGTGATCTCGTCTTGGCTTGTCTCATAACCTTATTCATTAGGCTCCAGCCTATCTTTCAGTTTCTTTATCATGCTAAATTCATCCCTAAGGGCCTAGCCCTTCAGTCCAGAATGCTCCTATTCTAACATTGGCTTGCCTCCATTGTCAGTTGCATGCCCATTGGTCAGAGAGATCATCCAGTCATTCCTTCATAGCACTGATATATATGTATAATGACTTTGTTTGTTTATTTTCTTGTTTCTTATCGATTACCTATTTCTTTGTTTTCTAGTGTTGTATCCTGGTGTCTGGAGCATTCATACTTTGTGGAGCAAATAAATAAACACCCATTCCACAGTTACCCATTGCTTGCATTCAGTGCTTCCTGCATTCAGTGAAAGCAGCTGTTTCTTGTTGGTATTAAGTCTGAAGAGCTCAAAGACAGCAGGACAGGAAGCAAGCCTAAAGGGAGCAATATGGCTGCAATAGGTAGAAGACTGTGCACAAAAGTTGAACATAGTCCTATTAGCCATCAAGGTACTGGAAGGAGAAGGTGGAGTGGAAGCATGCAACCTTCTAGAGAGGGCAGGAGATATAGGTGGTGGTGGTAGTGATATCAAAACTTCAGGTAATGTTATAATGGATGAAGGCAAGAATAAATAATTTGGATGTACTGTATGCCAGGCATTATCTGAGATGATTTATGCATAGTAACTCAATTCCTATAACTAGATGAGGTAGGTACTGTTACTGATTCATTTTACATATGGGGATACAGAGACACAGGATTTTAATGACCCCTTCAAGGCAATAGTGTAGATTATAGAAACAGGATTCAAATTCAGGCAATTGAGCTCAAGTACCTATCCATTTGACTACTAGTCTCCACCAAATCCCAGATGAGCATCTTTCTGGGGTTGGTTCCTATAGTATGATAAGGGGACTATTGGTAGAGTACCTTTTAAGCATCTGAACAAATTTAAAAAGAGCACATTGATTCATGGAAAATACTATTTTTAAATTTAAAAGTATGTCATACTCTTTTCAAATGCTGTTAAAGTGGAATAAAACATATAGAAAAGATAAAAATAGTGGGTAAAAGTGATTCTGTAGTTATGCCATATATATAAGTTCAACTGTGTTTTGTGCGTGTAGCAGCATAAATGAGACCACTGGCCTATATAACTTTCAGATCTGCCACAGAGAGTTTATGTGGGCAGTAGAGTCCAGTAGAAGACCAAAGCAGTTCAGAGCAGGACCTGCATGATGTCCTGGAAGTTGACTAAGGGAATCCCTCAGCGGCCACACACAAGGTAGCTTAGACCTCAAGTGCTGAGATACTCAGCGGTAAGACAGAATTTAACTTCTGAAAGTACAATAACTGGGAGCTGAATCTAACCACAGTGAGGGAGCCTCAGCTAGCTCTAGAGAGACTGTGTTTAACTATTGTTCTGTATAGTGGCATCAGCATGCTTAGGTTCAAGTGAGCAGAAGATAGTAGGGGAAAGTTTCTGACTTTGATTGTTTGAAAACCATTCCAGATGTCCCCTCTTTTGGGTATTCCTTCCTGAAGCGAAACCTTTTCTAAGGTTAAGTGAAAAACCAGCTGAACTTCTAAAATTATGTTTCACCCCTCCAAATTTATCATATAAGTACTGGTGGTGGTGATAACAAAATAAGTATTTTTCGAGCCCTTATATACAAAAAACCCGATTGATTCTTGTTAGTACAGATTGAGTAGCTCTTGCTTCCAGAATTACTATATACCCCTTACAAGGAATTAGCTTTTCTCCATATGTATTATGAGCTAAATTTCTAGCTTAGTAGTGACAGGAGTGAAAAGTTGGTGTTTTATGATGTTTATGGTACTTCTCAGTCACCCCGCATAGACAGCAACTAGGAGGACAAATTTCAAGTGAATTGTTATTTAGACTAACAAGATTAATCAATAGATCATTAAAACTATCATTTATAGAAAGACATACACCTTTGTAAATGTAATAAGTACTCATCATTTTCCATGAAATTTACACAGACCATTGACCTATTTTATTCTATCTTAGTGTTCCTGGGTATTTCCTAAGGACAAACTGCAAATTAAAAACAATTTATCTTGCTCCATCCCTGGATGATATAAAAAACCTTTC